>JAQQZT010000015.1:14751814-14762657 GCA_030068275.1 Clarias platycephalus | reverse complement strand
TAAAAATTCATTCTACATTACACTGTAAAGACGCACACACATATCCACGAACCAGTCAGGTGGTTATAGCACCATAAATATTGATGACAGTGAGGTTTGTTTCTCTGAGGACAGCATATGAGTGCTTTGTTAAAACCACAATGCAATTATGTAGCTTTTTTAAGTCTTTAACAGTTTTAACAGGATGCATTATTCCAGAATTATTAATTAGACAATTTAGGTCTAATGTTCTGACACGCATGTAAGTAAATCCCAATATAAACAGTTGCTTACAATGAAATTTGGGATAGAACCACACATTATGTAATAAAGCCTAATGAATTCATGTTAATCAAAATCCGTGTTCTACGGACAAGGTTAAACCTTGAGTTACAGAGATTTTGGCCTCTGTACCGTCCCCAGCAGAGCAAGCAAGAAACAGGGAGAGAAGGGAAGTGTTGTAACTGGTCCGATGTTGTAAGCAACACAAGGGCGTGTGTGAAACCTAGTGAGTCAGCATTGTCTCTTCCTCTTTCTGCTGTTCTGAAGACTGGAGCAAACGATAAGCACACAGGCCTTATGAAGACACATCCTCAATGCATTTTTGTACCAAATCTTTCAAATGAGTTGAAAAGCCTTTGGATTTTTGTATAAGCTTTGTACAATATTAAGAAAGACTAGGAAACCGAATTATGTTCACATTTTGTGCCACAAAGTTTGGATCTAAAAATGGTGGTACCTTAAGTTAACCGGTTAAGGTACCACCATTTCAGTTTTTACCCCTTTATTACATTTTAAGATTTTAGGTGCATAAATAATTATGATGACTCTCTCTATTTTTGTTGTTTGCAGTGAATCCAGTAATGGAGTAGAACTGAAAGGGGGAAGTGTAGAGTCCTTTAATGCATCATGCCAATGTGATGTGCTGACTTCCTGTCTTACCCAACCATAGACTCTCTTTTCTTACAGCACAAGCCAGAAGTCGAAGATCGTAGGGGTAAAAGGGCCAGGATATGAGAACACCAGTGAAAACTGGTAGAAAAAGTTCTAGGATGTAATGTGAAATAGGTGTTATGCAATTTGTTTTCAGCAAACATTGCCACTTCACCTTATATGGATATGAACGTCTGTAGGGTAAACAAATACACTAATTCAGTTTTATTAAATTTACTCCACATGAGGTCCTCTGAGGTGGTGAACTCTGCTGCTCTTTTGACATGATAGCTTTAACTTGTTCTCAACTTACTTCTTGTCTACATTTTTTTCACTTTTTTTATTCCCTCCTCTCCAAGACTCTCGGCCATTATTCACATCACAGTGTGAGACAGCGAGCTGGCACATGAGTGTGTGAAGTTATTTAATTATGGCATATCTGAAAATTTTCCTGGCCCTCAAAAAGAACATGGCACAGCATCCCACAGCTATCTACATGTTATTCTTGTCATCATCAGCTGTATCATGACTGGTCTTCCCACATCCTTCCTACTAGATTAGTTACAGTATATCTGTATCCTAACACACAGAGCTACACCACAAACTATCGGAACAGCACCACATCCATACTAACAAAGAATATTACCGCTAAGAGCTGATTATTATCTGAAGATTTAAATTAAGCCACTGTGTCCTTAGAAAAGGAATTAAAACTATACTATAAAATCATATTACAGGTTATGCATAAAGCCTTTATCTTCAAAACATACATTGACCAGCCATAACATTAAAATAGAAACCATTATGCCCAACATTGTGTATGCTTTCCTTGTGCTACTGTCCCTTGTAGCATGACCCCGCCCACCAAAGACCTCTGGCGGTGTGCTGTGGTATCTTGCACCAGGAAGGCAGATCCTTTCGGTGCTGTGGGAGGTGGTGCGAGGCCTCTGTGGATCGGATTGGTTTGTCTGGTGCATCCCATGGGTGCTCGATTGGACTGAGATTTTTGGAATTTGGAGGTTGGGTCAGTGGCCTTGGGCTCTTCATCTGCTGGGCCCTGTGTGCGGTAGGCTAAGCTGTACTAACTGTTTTTTAAATTTACAGTTATGAGACCCACCTCAATCCAAGTTCGCATCTCTGCAGCCTAGAACCAGCTACAAATGGGCTACTTACTGTATAGCACGGGTTAGTTTTAGGGTTACACAAGGTAGAATCATTCTCTCCTGAGATGTGCAATCGCATGTTAACATCCTACCCCCACCCCGCTTGGAGGTGTCCTGCTTTTTGGCTTCAAGCTGCAGATATACAAGCCTTGCACGATATGGTCAAAAGCAGAACAAATTTTAATATATGGACTAATTAACAGACAATCTTCTCTGAGTCAGGGATACACAAGTATGTACCTTGCAAAGACATCATATAACTGTCTACATGCAGTCACCTCATGGTTAAATAAATTGCCAGACTCAAATACCTTTTTACATTTGATATGAGGACAACAAAGGCCAGCTCATAACCAAAATATTGAGCAACAACTTTTTCTTTATAGTGAAAATGTATAGAAACTTCTCTTGAAGGGGATAAAAGAGGAGGCTTCATTAATATAATTTATTAGTGCACTGTACATCATTAAATCACATTAGCTATTGTTAGTGTTTTTGCCCAAAACGCATTTACTGGCCTGCCGGTCTAGGTAATGAATTTATGATTTGTCCATAGCCTGTACCTTATATATCCTTTTCAATGAAGCCAAACTAAAGCTGATGGAAATGAAGAGTGCAATAAAGATATAAAAGAGTGTAATAAAGATACAACAGAAACAACAGTACAGTTATAGTATCATCAAATAAATTCAAATCTTCAGAACGCATACACACACCTCATAATTTGCCTCATAATCCCTGAAAGGACCTTGTACTGGAAAAATATTGTTAAGGAAGTTAATCATTATGGTAGGCTTAAATCTAAACCTAACCCTAAGCTTAACCTCAGTATCCAACATATGAAATTATCTAAAATTTATTTTGGAAAGTCAGACATCTTGCTGAGGACTCTTGGGTCTCGTGGTGACAGAGAGCTGAAAGTGGGATTATTATAAAAACACTCTCACTCGAAGTGGACAGGATGCTGTGAAAATTAAATTTGTCAGTGGTAAGGAACTGATACCAGCAGTCCTTGTTCTTGTGTAGATGTTGTTTTTTCTCACAATAATCACACTACATCCCTGTCTTTAAATACCTAAATTCTTAAAATAATGCTGACAGTTAACACTACAGTATTGGCTCAATACTAATATTGTCCAGTACACAACCATAAATAAAAATGAAATCTCTTTTGTTTTAGTAAATTTAAACAGGGAAATAACGACACATCATTTAGATACAGTATGTATGCACTGCATGTACAAATATCCCCAGGGGTTATTGAAAACCCAAATAAGAATATAGCTTCCTCCCAGTCCTTACTCTCAAACCAGATCTACATTTTAAGAATTATAAATCAATGTAACAGAAAGTCAAAATAATCCAGGTGGAATTAAATTATCCAATATAAAGAAAAAAAACTTTTAACCAAAACATGAAGACCCAAAGAAAAACTCTATTAGAAAGTAGTGTTGTTAAGATTTTAGGCTTTTAACATGCATGCAACGAATGCGCTTTCAAATTCACATTTTCGTAACGTGATTTTGTTAATGTCAAAAAATGTTCTAAAGCAATCTGGAATTTCTGAGAGTGTGAAAGAAAGAGGATAACCAAATGATGCAATGTAGACTTCACAATAAAATGCAACACACTATAAAGTTTGGAAATGTCAAACGAAAAGCAAACTTCAGACTGGCTTTCGGGTCCTCAGCCTTACTCTTATGGAGTCATTTCTTTTTCTCCATACATACAGGGAAAAAATAACTTAAACAAAACTGGAACTTATCTATTGCTCACATTACCACATCCAACTTCATGACATGTGGCCTGACAGACAGCTTTCAAGAATATCTTATTATAACTAAAACCAGGAATTAATATACAGCCATTTTCAACAAGTACTCTTTCAAATGTATGTATATAAACAGCACAAGATCACGTCTTACTATCAGCAACAGAGCAGGAATTCATTAGAGAATAAGAATAATTTTGGAATTAAGTCACACTATTTCAAATATCAAACTCAGTAAGTCCTTCAAGAGGGCTCCTTTTATAAAAAGACAAAAGCAAACAAACAAAAAAAGCAGCACTGGATACCATCACAGTAACCAGACTGATTTCTAAAACCTGGCCTTATTTATGAGAAACTATGACTAGTCATATTAGAATAGTCACTAGTCACGTGGAAAAGGGTGAGAGAGAGAACGAGAGAATCCAAGGAAGAAAGAATGCTATAAAACATTGCACACACAGTATACAGTACATACTGTACTATGCAGTCCTAATTCAACCCTTCATTTCTTCACATTAAATGATGTAAATTAAATAAAAGAAACTGGAAAAACATTTTTAACTGCGACAGTCTGCAAAGCGCCTAAAGATACCATTTAAAAATGGTTTGCTTATGTAACAACTTCAGCAGCACCCTCATTTCCCCTCTCGTCTGTTTCAACAACTCAGCATTCAACATCACGAGTAAACAGATCACCGGACTGATCATCTGTCATCATCTGAACCAGTCGCTCACTGGTTCATGTCTTAAGTTAGATGTTTTTTGTTTGTTTGTTTGTTTTTAATGCTTGAATGATTCATAGGCTACTTTGTGGCTTAATAAGCTAAACGCATTCCTCAGAAACTGATCAGGTACAAGGACTGGACTAAACATTAGAGCCAAAAAACTTACCACAAATGAGAGCCAAAAAGTCTTTCAGCCTTGAGGACTATTCCTGAAGACTACAGAAGTACACAATGTGTAACATGTAGTAGAAAGTACTGTCTAACATGTCAGTCTCCCACATGTCCCCTCAGTGGGAAGAATCACTGCAAATCATTCATTCATTCATCTATAGTAACCTGATGATGTTTGTGGTGGATCCAAAGCCTATCCTGGCAACAGAACGGAATGCACCCTGCATGAGACACAAATCAATCGAAAAGTAATTCTAACTGATCCCTTTTATCCCATAAGGAAATATTTTCAGAGGTGGAGTGATGCTAATGACAAAATCCTAGCAGGCAAAAAAAGTTTATTATAAAGACCGTAGTGTGTAACGGCATATGAGTTGATTTGTGCCTTTTTCCTCTGCACATGTGCCCCAGGCAACAGTTAGAAAACAGCAGGGCAAATGTCTGGAGTGAGTGCTACTTAATAATCATCACCAACTCCGTTGTTTTTTCACAATTAACTAAATTTCAACTGGTTGAAAAGACTGAAGTTTGTGAATTCAAAAGTCAAAGTTCACGTTGATAATGTCGACACAAAGCAGATGTGATCGTACCGGAAGCAAATGGCTTCACTCAGTGGTGGAGGCATAAAAGGCATAGTACTTACGTATCCGTACAAGGAGATACTACAGCTAAGCTGATAATGTTTTCGCCACTATATTTCTACCCTGATCAAAGTGGTCACCCCCAGGATGACTTTCTTCCTCATGCACAGGGAACAAGAACGGTTTCACAAGGATAAACATTATGTAAATCATATGCTCTGTCTGCATAGTCAGCAGATCTCAACATAAAGCAATCATCAAAACAACATCTTTGTTATAACTTTGTTACAAATTATGTTCATCCCTCTGGTACAGACCAAGAGGAATTTTGGTCTGTACCAAAATTTGGTCTGTTCATCCCTCTGGTACAGACCATTGAGGAATTTTGAACGTGTTCTCACATTTTGTAGTGACTAACCAAGAAACCTTTTTGCTTCCTTTAACTTCCCTTTGCATTTAAACACATGCACAAAACTATATATGACAGGCTATAGAAATACGCAAGATAAATGCTACGTGCTCAGCCTGGGCAGAGTGCTTTAAGAGATATATGCTGGCTTCCCTTAGTTCTACACATGGACACTTCTGTGCGCAGTTCTACACACGCACAGAAGGAATGCCTGCCTAGTTTTCTGTTTTTAGATCTGAATCTTGCTTTACACTAACTTTATCCAGATGCCATCCCTGACTGGACATAAATCATGTAACTTACTCAGAGTCTTCCCACACATCCCACACTCCCAGTCTTACACTCCTCTTCCTCACTCAGGTCTGTTTCTGCAGAACAACATACATTTGAATTCCATTTGCAGGAATCTCCTCTGCAAAAACTAAAGACTAAATGTCTCTAATATTGGTTAATATGCAGGTACACAAGAGTTGTTGTGAAATAAGCAGGGTGCATGCAATGAGGCCTACAGGGCTAAAAGTATGTGAACGGTTGTCCATCACACCCTTATGTCAGCTTTCACCAAAGTGATGACATAAAGTTGGAAGCACAAAATTGTACAGTATGTCTTTGTACGCTGTAGTGATTCACTGATGGAAAACACTGGAAGTAAGTAGTTTAGGCTAAACCGGTTTCAGCACGGCATTGCACCGTACACAAAGAAAGTTTGGGATGATATGGAATGCTGAATGCACCCCAGGGATCTCAATCAACATCAACATCTGACCTCACTAATGATCTTATGTGTGAAACCCTACAGCCACGGTCGAAAATGTAGTGGTTATAACAACAAAGGGGGACCAAATCTGGAGCACAGTGATTTTTTTTTTTCTTTAAATCACACATGGGTGTGATGAGGTGTCCACAAACTTTTGGCCACATGTTGTCTATTATGACTTGAACATCCATTATCATTTTGTATACATCATAACAGCATGCGGTATACATCAAAATAGAAACACTGCATACAATAAAAGCTGACGATTAGCCTTTCAAAAACTGATTTAACGGCATAGTAGTAGACGTAGTGCATGCATGAATGTGCATCATCAGCATAATGCACACCAATACTGACAAATCATAACGACATTCTCAAAAACTACCACCACTGAACAAAAAGAGGAAACAGCCACTGAAGACGAGACCTCACGCAAACCCCAAGCAGCAGCAGACAAGTGACAGCGGCGAGTTACCAGAATGTCCATCATGGCTTGGCGGATGGCAGCCAACAAGTCTTACAATCCTCAACGTTGTTAAAAGCCTGGACACATGCATGTCATCCCCCCGCAGGCTGCAGACCTTTCCTTCACAAACACACACGCACGCACACATACAGATACCATGGAAATGCAAAAGGATGTACAAAAACAAACACACGCACACATTGAGAAAGAAAAAAAGAGAAAGAAAAGGACAGTGCTTATTTCAAATGCATTGAGGTTGAGCACTTATGCATTATTCAGGACATTTGTGTGGTACAAAAAAAATGCAATCAAAGTCTATAATTACAATACAGATGTTTTATACAGTACTTATAGTCAGATAGAAGAATTTTAAACTCATAAATAAAGTAATTAGAACTAGAATCAGGACACAACTGACACCACACACAATAAAAATATTCCAAACCTCAAACTGTTCTTAAAATATCATATTTTAGTGGATGACAGTACACTCTCAATGCATCTTATGTGACAGCCATACTAATTATTTTAATGCCATTAAATCGATTAATGGGGATCAATAAACCACATTTAGCAGTTTTAATACCTGACTAAAGGGTATTCCACAAATTTAGTTCAAAGACACTTTGGCAATATTCAACGTTACTGCAAGTTACCGTAAGTACCGCATACGAATTACTCGTAAGTACCGCATACTGTATTCTGGAATTTAACACCCTATTCAGTATTCAGAGTTATAACTATAGAACTATGCACTGCTCAGACATTTACGAGGGCGACACACACACACACACACACACACACACACACACACACACACACACACACACACACAGAGTTTACGTTCGAAATATTGCCCCGGTTGAACTAATAAAATATTTGTCATTACTTTATTAATAATAATAAAAAAAAACCTAAAGAGTAAATTAGAACATCCTGCACACATGACCACATTAATATACAACTGTTGTGGCCTATCCAGTAGACTTGTAACCATATACAAAGTTAAAATTTCATGATATTGTATAAAACAGTATTGTACACTGACTCAAAAGGTTGTGTCTAAAGCATGACTCTGTTTATTTTATTTTGCATTCAACTGTTACCTAGCTGTGGTGTGAAAATCATGCAGCTCTATGTAGCTATATATAACTGTGTTTCTGAATCCTCCACTTTCGTACATGAACAGCTGGGAAAAGAGAGAGGTGAGAGAAAGAGAGCGCGATAGAGAGAGGCCGAGTGAGAGAAGGAGAGATAGAGAAAGAATGTGTGTGTGTGTTATTAGTGCCAGCTAGCATGGCTCGTGAAAAACAGCATGCTTAGGAGAGGCATGCTATTTTTAAAACGTAGTAGCCTCTCCTGATTTGAGATAAGAGGAAGTTACTTTTTCAGAAGAGGGAGTGTAGGCTTGAACAAGTTAAACTGTTTATTACTCTTCATACCTTCATACATTTAAGAGATCCATCAAACAGCGCATATACTGTATGACATATTAACAGGAGATAACTGTTTACAAACATGAACGTGTTGAAGGGAAATAAGTGCAGTACACCTTTAAAAGCATATTTTTGGACATGTTTTTCCCTATCATTAGAAGATCAAAATTTTTTAATATCATATCTTGCTTAAGGATTCCTGTCTATATACTAGCTGCAGGGTGCCTAGAGCACAAGTTTTGATTTGGAACAACATGGCCCGCTATTACACAGGAAGTAACCTTTGGTGTTGCAAAAACAAAATGGATTTTAGTTCAAAGCCTGCCATGAGCTTCCTACTCTAATAGTGTTTAATTTTGGTTTGCTTGGGTTTTAAATGGGAAAATTTATTCATGTAGACCTCTCGTTACTATACTATAATCCTTTAATATTTAGTCTGTAATGTAGACGAATGAGAGAGAGAGAGAGAGAGAGAGAGAGAGAGAGAAAGACAGAGAAAATGAGAAAAACAGAGAAAGTGAAACTTTTTAAAACCAGGGTGCTCAAACTATTTCCAGCCATGGATCCCTTTAACTATAAAACAAATCACACTGACACCCTAAGCAGCAATTTCTTTAAAAAAAAATCCAAGGTCAAGATGCGTGCATGTGAGGTTCGGTATTAAGGGTATAACATTCAAGTTATTTACTAGAGCTGCTATTCCTACATTTTCAACCAACAGAACTCATCAGTTCCCATTAGACATTATTTACAAGACATGAAATTATGACGTGACCGGACTATTCTGAAATAGTCCAAGATCTGTAAGAACACATATAACTTTGATAATGAGGTTTTAATTTACACCACTGTAAACTTTTTTTTCTAAAGCGTTACTGACAGGTGGCTTCACAGATTCCATATCTCTATGTCAACATCAGGATCTTTTAATGGGACTTTACAAAGAAATGAGAAAGCATGCTTTGTTAAATAAAACTTTTGTCATTTATACATAAATCTGGTAGCACCATTGACAAAAATGCCCGTTACATAGTGTTGAACAATTAGTTACATTTTCGTGATATTATTTCATGGATTCTTAACTAATAATCTTCAACTGTCTGTAATATTACCTAAATGGCAATATTACATTATATCATTTTTTTCATTGACTCATTCATGTATTAAACCACACGCTCCTCATTCACGTTTTGTACTGCATGTGACTACAGAACAGGTTTTCTTAAAGATTAGAGCATACTGTATTTATAGTTAAAATAACTAAAGTCTAATAACTTACAAATTAAGTGGGTTTACATAATAAACCCACTTAATTTCCAAACATGCTAAAAAAATTTGAAAATAAAAAACAAACCTGTCCGTATAACTCTAGCTACTGTATTACAGTGCATCCCTACAGTCAATCAACTAAACCTTGAATTCACTCAGATCTCCCCTTTAAAAAAAACATTTTGATTTCACAACTCAGCTAAAGTAGTCACTTCCCCAGTATTTATGAGTGAATTATACTTACATTGCCCCAGGTCTAAGTGAAAATACTAATAAGCTGTTTGTTTGCCAGGGTTGTCTCTGATTATATTCATGTCTACACGCACAAGTGTGTGTGGCATGGCCAGCATCTCCTACTTTACTTCTTCTTTTACAAGTTGAAGAAGAGGGGAGGAAGATGAACTCAGCTCGAAAAAGGGGAAACGAGCAACAGACGAGAGAAGAAAAAGAGAGGACAGAAAGGGAAGTTGTTGAAGCTGTACTGTAGAGAACGCACAAAGACAGCAAATGTTAAAAAATATTTATATGTAAAAAAACAAAAGTAGTAGTAGCAGTAGTAAAGATTAAAGAAGCAGTCAGTATCAAAGTATCAGTCTCAAAAAAAGGATAACACAACCAGCTTTATGTCAGGCATGGGGTGAAGCAGTAATGAAAAAGCTAGGTGTGAAAAACACTTGGCATTCCAAGATGGCCATAATATGCCACAGAACATGGCAGGAAAAGATGGAGCAAACAAAGGATGACCACACAATTACATACATGACTCATGACTTCCTTTTTAAAGCCTGTCTTTTTTATGGTGAAGCAAGGCTAATCCCTTGATGACTTGCACTTCAACTGCCTCCTTCAGATCAAAACATGAAAGACAGAATATATTTTCATTCATTCATCTTCTATACCGCTATATAGGGTTTCAGGGGCATGGAGCCTATCCCAGGAGACTTAGGGCATGAGGCAGAGTATACCCTGGGTGCGTACACACACACCTATGGGCATTTTGGAAACACTAACCTTTTTTGCACGTCTTTGGACTGTGAAAGGAAACCGAAGCACCCGGTGGAAACCCATCACGTAATGCGAACTCCGTGCAAAGAGCCCTGAGGTACTGTAGGAATCAAACCCTCACCCCTAGAGGTGCGTGGCCACATTAATAATCCCTACGCCCCCGAGCCGTATGTATATA
>JAQQZT010000015.1:14625738-14636444 GCA_030068275.1 Clarias platycephalus | reverse complement strand
TATATATATATATATATATATATATATATATATATACACACACACACACACTTTATATACACACATACACATACTGTGTATATATACATATATATATAAATAAACACTGTCAACTTGCCATCTGCAATTATTGTTTAAAAAAACAAATGTTGGTATGGTTTTATATATAATGATAAGCAAAACATCAAATTAAAGAAGCGTTTAGCTTTTATCCGATTAATCGGGAAAAAAAAATAATCGCCCAACTAATCGATTATCAAAATAATCGTTAGTTGCAGCCCTAAACCCATGCTACAATTGTAAAAGTCACTGAAGATGATACTTTTAAAAATATTTTTTTTATAATGAATTATGTTATCCAAATTCTAGAATGTCACTGTACATTCTACACACAAATAATTTACCTTGCATCATATGCTTTAATAATCTACATCTCTCTAAAATGATTTCTTATGATGCTCATCTTCGATTTCAAATAAGATAAGAAAACATGACCAGTTTCTTGTGGTCTTTTATCCAGAATTGTTTTTTGTTGTTGTTACTGGACATAGCTTTTAGGAATAATAGTGTCTATGGCAGACACTACAGTACCTGCCTTATTAAAAAAGTGTTTTCAAGCTTTTGTTATTTTGTGACTTTCCTATGCCATTATATTCCAGAAAAGAATTATCAGTGGGATAACCTGATAATTCAGTACATTCAGTAAATCACTTCAAAGCTGCTCTTTTTCTGTTAGTTATCTGTTAGCTTCTTTACACTAACACAAAAATGGTTTGTTTGAGAGCAATCAATGCATTGACCAACACACAGTGCACAGTGAGGTCTGATGAGCTCAGTACAAATCTGAGGAAGGGGATTTATAATATATATAGAAAGTAAATGTAATATATATGTATAATATATAGAAAGTAAATTTATAATGTATGTCACAAATGTCTCTTGAAGTTATTGGAAGATATAGCCACTTTGCCCTGGTCTATAATAAAACACAAACTGTAAATTTTTCCTGAGAGGGAATTCATTAAGATGTTTAGGAACAATCCTAATCCTAACAACATTCTGCCAAATCCTTGTTGATGGATAAGAAAAGCATTTTCCAAAGATGAAAATTGCTAAGGCACATTCAACCAAACATAATAAGTGTGATGTATGTATGTATATCTTTAACCCTGTAGGTATCATTTTTTCTTCTTTATAATTTCAGGAAAAAGCAACAAAATATATAAAAACTTGTTTACCAAATCTTTCAGTTTTTCTTTCTTCTTATTATGTACATTATCACATCAAAAAAAAAAAAAAATCTCAGTTTAAAGAAATCACTGAAAGCTTAATATTGCCTTGACTTTCATGTTCATGATGAGTATATGTAAACTTCCTACTGCCTCATCTCACATTAGAGCCCACATACATGCTTCTTGGAGCCATGAACATATTTCAACATTCACTGTTCAGAGGAGACTGCATGAGTCAGGACTTCATGGTCGAATTATGGCAAAGAAACCATTACTTCAGAGGGACAACAAGCAGAATAGACTTCCTTGGTCTAGGACATTAGATTTTTAGAGACATTAGATCAGGGGAAAACTGTCCTTTGGCCTGATGAGTCCATTTTTGAGATTTCTGAACTCAAAACTGAGGGTATACTTGACCAGCATGGCTAACACAGCATTTTGCAGGGCATGCCATGTCATCTGATTTGCAGTTAGTGGGACCCTCATTTGTTTTCCAACAGGATTATTACTCAGCACCTCTGGAAACTCCTCTGGTAGTGTATATACACCAGAAAGTATCCAGAATTATATGTAACACAATGACTAGTACAGTAAAGTCATTATTGTCCACACATGCCCAGTCCAGTCCATGCTCCTAGGCTACCAGGACATCAATGACATGCAAATCGTTCTCGTTATATTAACTCTCCTATTATCTTTGGGGTCATTCTGAACCCATTCAGTGTTTAAAGTCTCAAAATAAATAATTGACATTTTTTTGCTTCATAATCAGTGACTTTTATATATAAACATGGGTAATTTTAATTATGATAATTTTCTGGAGGTTGAAATTGCTAGGATAAATGTTAGATAGATGTTAGTAAATTTGACTAAAATATGTGGTGTGCTTTTGTATTCAGCCCCCCTGAGGCAATACTTTTCTCTGCAATTACACCTGCAAGACTTTTGGGGTATGTCTCTACCAGCCTTGTATATCTAGAGAGTGGAATTTTTGCCCATTCTTCTTCGTCTCAAGTCCTTTGCAGACTCTAGCATATTTTCATCTAAGATTGACCTGTATTTGTCTCTATCCACCCTTCCATCAACTCTGACCAGCTTCCCTGTCCATGTATAAGAAAAGCATTCCCACAACATGATTCTGCCAATACCATGTTTCACGGTGTGGATGGTTCCGACCATTAGTTTTTTCTGCATTTAGGCCAAAAAGTTTAAAAGTTCTAACCAGAGCACCTTCTTCCACATGTTTGTTGGGCCCCATCATGGCTTGGTGCAAATTGCAAATGGGACTTCTTGTGGCTTTCTTTCAAAAATGACTTTCTTCAAGCCACTCATGCATGACTAATAGTTGTCCTGTGGACAGATTCTACCACCTCAGCTATGGATCTTAGCAGCTTTTTCCAGAGTTACCATGGCCTTCTTGGCTGTTTCTCTGATTAATGCTCTCTGTGCCCGGCCTGTCAATTTAGGTGGATGGCCATGTCTTGGTAGGTTGTGCCAAAATCTTTTTATCTTTTTCGATTGACGGATTGAACAGTGCTCCATGAAATGTTCAAAGCTTGGAATATTTTTTTATAACCTAACACTGCTTTAAACTTCTCCACAACTCTATCCCAGACCTGTCTGGTGTGTTCCTTAGGCTTCATGATGCTGTTTCATCACTTCACTTTGCCTGCTGAAAAAAGTAATTGGCATCTCAATAAAGCTTATCAGCAAAGGGAAGCATGAAGTGCGCTACAATCTCCAATTGACTTTGAACTTGACAAAACACAGTGGACTCACACCACATTTTGTTCCTCTCCACTCTTCCTCTAGACTTTTTTTTTTTTATTATTATTATTTTTTGGGATTTTTTCCAGATTTTTCATCCCCATAATTTAGTCGTGACCAATTCCTCCCCGTCACTAGGGAGCTCCCACATTAAGCCAGCAGGGCCAAAGACTATCACGTGTTTCCTCCAAACCGCGTGACGCCAGCCGACCGCATCTTTTCAAACTGCTCACTCACGCACCGCTAGGGGCGGAGTAACACACTCGGAGGAAAGCGCTAGATGCTCACAGACGCCCCTGATTGGCTGTAGAGCCATGATTAATGTGGGAGCACAAAGTACCTCTCATCCCTCCCCTCTGAGAGAGCTCGGCCAATCAGCTCTCTCTAGACCTCCGGCTGTGAGAGGTAATAGTATCACCCAGGGATCGAACCAGCGATCTCCGGAGGATAGGGCGAGCACTTTACCACTGCGCCACTCTGAAGCCCTTCCTCTAGACTTTTTAACATTGGATAGTTATTTCCAAACTAAATGCAAAATATATTTTAATCTGAAAAGAGGACTACGGACTACTTAGCAGTGATCTAGTTTTTTTTCCCTTTGCCATTAAGATGCTTCTGATGTTTCTGATGTCTCTGGTTCAGAAGTGGCTTGATACTATCACTGCAACAGCTGCAGCCCATTTCCTGAAGATGTCTGTGTGTGGAACCTCTTGATGCACTGACTCCAGCCTCACTCCACTCATTGTGATGTTTTTCCATGTTCTTGAACTGGCTTTGCTTCACAGTCTTCTTAAACCTGTGTTCATCCGGGTTGCTAATTTACTGTTTTATTTATCACACTTTTCCCATACAGTACATTTTTCGTGACTATATTTTAAAATAGCACTTTGCAAACATCCAGCCTTTCAATGACGACCTTTTGTGGTTTCTGGATGGTGTTAATGATGATGTTCTGGACAATGGTCGAGTCAGCAGTCTTCCCTGATGTACTGAACTAGACCAATAGTTACATGTTATACTTATTGAATAGTAATTTACTCAAACTTTAAATTAAATAAAGTTTAAAGTGTTGATTTAGCCTCAAAATCCTCCAGATCTCAGTTAATCAAACATCTGCACGATGTGCCTGAAAAACAAATCTGCTATTTGGAACCTCCACCTTACAACTTACAGGACATACAGTAAAGGAGCTGCTACTCACAAGTGTCAGATACAATAGCATACCTTCAAAAGTCTAGTGGAGTCCATGCCTCAGGGGTGTTTCGGCAAACAGGGCACCTACTCTATCTTCAGCTTGTCGTCATAATGTTATGGCAGTATATATAATTGAGGGAGGACTGTAGGACTTTAACCAGTAAAGATAAACTAAATGCATACAAACTGAGGCAATTTATGAGCACAAATTTCAAGGCAGGAAGCAAAGTTAACAGGTTTCGACTGAACATACAAATGTTGAGTGGGTGGGAGTGGGGGAAATCGGGTTGTTTGCTATTGAATCATTCATACCTCATTGAAAACCACACAAATGAGTCAACTAATTGTTACTCTTGCACTACATAACAGTAAACATGGTCAGATAAGCAGTGATAGGGTATGTAGGCATGTACTACTTATGGGTACTGAAAGCAAGTAAAAAAAGAGTCATGAAAGGTGGAGTAAACATAAAGATAAGTACAGGTTAATCCATGTTTGTACACAGTGTGTCACACGGATATATTGTTTATAAACATAAACTGAGTAATCGTTAAAAATTAGAGTTACTAAATTAACACTGTACATATTTTTTTCAGAAACATTTATATTATACAGTATTTATTATTTATTCTGTCATGTAGTTCTAATAGTCGAGTAATAAGGAAGGTGATAACTAACTTACCAGCTGCCAAATATGGCGTAAAAGCTTCACTAGCTTGGCCTGTGTTTTGGAAGCTGGTCAAACACTGGATTTCTTTATTTATTTACCTCAACAGAGTTAGTATTTGTGGCTTACACAACAAATACAACGAAATGTAATCCCGATAAACTTAAGTGTGATGGTGTAAACAGCTGCTTTCTGTCAACTATTTTCATTCCAAACCATTATTAATTAGCCATGCGGACACACGGACAGGCTTACCTGATAATGACAAACATCACTAAGCAGTTTCCTACGAGTCCCACCATGCACACGATCATATAGACCAGTGCGATGGTGATCCTCACACTGCGCGGAAACAGGTCATCGCTGAACTCACTGAAGTTGTTTTGGAAAAACGACTCGTTGTCATTAAGGTGAATATTCGTCGGATCCACAAAGCGGAATGACTGGTTTCTCTCCATTTGGGGACGCCTGTGGGGTAAGAGTGAAAGAAGGGGGCTCTGAGATAGACGTTACCGTGTATAACGTTTGAATAAAATCACTCCTTCAGCAGGCTTAGGCATTTGGCTGTAGTCGATTAAAATAAGGCGTCAGCAGCCAAAGAAAACAGCACTGCGATACATAAGCATGCACATACACCGTAGCCAAAATGCCTGAAACAGATTGTTGACACTGCACCATACTAAATAATCGTTTCTGAGATCGCTTTCCATGTCGCTGCTGCAAGACATTTTAATTGACCGTTACATACCGTAAAGCAGGAATATTTGTTTTTTCTTAAATCCCTAGAATCTCCTGAAGACGACTACGAATACGGAGGCATCTGAATCCAAGAAGCGTTGGTTGAATGTAGCTGATATCCTTCACTCCACCTCCATGCGGTTTTCAGCAAGCTTGTTTTCCGACGAGCAATTTAGCAGAAAGCCATTCCGAGAGTGCTGCATACGGCTCGAGGATGAGAGCCAGGGTGTGTGGGTTTTTTTCACCCTCTCTTGCGCGATAGGCAACGAGTACCAAGGGGAATGGGAGGTGCAGTAATGGTTTTTTTTTTTTTTTTTCCGCTTCTTCTTGAGAATCTCTAGTCGCGCCTCGAATCTGCAATAAGCATTCCACTCTCTCTCTCTCTCTCTCTCATGACACGCTTACATACAAACGAAATATCATAGTTAGTTAGTTATTTCATCTTCCATTGAACCAACTGTGTTGGAAAACTGCCACAGGTCTGAAAAAAATCTTGGTGGGAAAACCTACCATGCCATATATGCTATATTTGTGACATGCAACTGTTGGAAACCTGCCACAGGTCTGAAAACAATCTTCGTGGGAAAACCTACACCCTGCATGCTATATTTGTGACATGCACCTGTTTGAGGCAGTTGATTAGAATTAACCTTTATATTCGTATATTGTATTCGTATGCTCATCAGTAACACAACCTGATGCATTTATGTACTGTATGTGTTGTGCTGAAACTGACACCTGTCTCCAGATAAGGCAACTTAAATACTCACCAAGGGGCATGATGGATCATTGGTAAGCACTTTTGCTGTCTCCAGGGTTTGGGGGTTTGAATCTCACCTCTGGTCTGTGTGTAAAGTTTGCAAGTTCTCCGTGTGCTTCATGTGTTTCCTGCTGTCTATCTCCAGGGTTTGGATCTCACCTCTGGTCTGTGTGTGACGTTTGCATGTTCTCCCTGTGCTGTACTGTATGTGTTTCCCTCAAGAACAACAGAAATAAATTACTTTGTGAGAGAGTAAAGTATATTGATTGAATAATGGTTTACATACTCACTCACTCACACATTGTCTATATCACTTTCTCCTGTATACAGGGTCACGGGGGGCCTGAAGCCTACCCCAGGCGACTTAGGGCACAAGGCAGGTACACCCTAAACAGGGTGCCAATCCATCACAGGGCACACACATACACACACTCACACACACTATATAGGCAATGTGTCAGCGCCAGTAAGCCTAATCTTCATGTCTCTGGACTGTGGGAGGAAACCAGAGTACTCAGAGGAAACCCACAAAGCATGGAGAGAACATGCAAACTTCATGCACATAGACCCCGAGGAAGGAATCGAACCTTCAAGGTGACAGTGCTGACCACTAAGCTACCGTGCTGTATATACTGTATACACATTTTATTAATTTAATAAATGACCAATGTGAGAAGATGAAGTATCGTTATAGATACTCGTACTATTTCAATGCTTTATAGTCACTGTGCATAAACCAAAAACGCTAAGTAAGTTTAAATCTAAAAGTATAGTGTGTTTTTAAATCTGTGGATGTCTAGACCAGATTTCAGCTATGGATCAGAGCCAGTTGGAGTTGTCATGGAGTTGCTGCATGAATGGATTACTAAGTCATCTTAGTTATTTCCTTTCTGTTTTAAATTTGTGATATTGGGACCATGTGCTTTATAATAGTTTATTCTTGTTTGCATTACTGTTCATAATTACCTTAACATTAGTTTTAACCAGATAGCCTTAGTAACATTTAGTCATTTTGATTTATAACAATTTGATTGCTAACATTATGGAAAAACTATTGCATCCACAAGTAACTATGAATGAAGTCTCCACTATTTATTGTATTGTTTAAAAAAAAAACTAAAGGCCTAAAAGTCTTGAAATAGAAGGAGCTTTAGTCAAAAGTAGATAAGTAGAAATATACCTAATGGGGTCATGTTTCTGTAATAAAACTCATCCTGTCAGGTTAATATTAGAGTATGTTTTCGAAATAATCATTCTGTTTTCTTTATTTTAGAATGAACCCTTCATATGAACTTGGATGAACAGAACCTATTGGTATTCTCCTGTGGCATTTTATCCCAGGGCCAATAGAAGCCAAAAGCTTCCCCTGCTTTTCAGACTATAATTCATGTAATTTTAATAAATAAAAAACAATTCATTAAACAGTTTTGTTTTTAGTAATAACCTCTTTTGTGCTGTTGCTGACTACCACATCCTCCAGATTTTCACTGAGTATTTCACAGTGAGTTAAACAGCACCTCTTTAAATCCCATCAGTCAGATGAGGCTATGATCATACCATTGTCAATGTGTGATTTCTCTGTGAACTATGCCATTGCAAGCCAGATCCCCTTTGGCTTTTCACCATTAAAATCATAATTGCATGTTGTCAATGTCACCATTAGCCATTTTGTTTTGATATTACTTTATCAAGATTTAAAGATTTAAAGTTTTAGCAATAGACAAACACACACACACACACACACACACACACACACACACACACACACACACAAAAATCTGACAGCAGTCCAATGCCAAAACCAGAGGAGTACATAAATGAGTAAAAAGAAGGGATTTGGACTTTCAGTGCAAATTATATCCACACCAAATGACTAGTTGTAGTAGTAAACTTCGGCTGATGTTTTGCTAGCGGTGTCTTTTTATATTGCTTATTGTGTTCTGCTAGCCTGGATTTAGCTTCATGTGTTCATTCAAAGAAGCAATTGTTTTATTATAGTTTTTGCAAACAGTAAATAAGCAGCATGCACATAAAGAACATTTGGCCTAATTTTAAACAATGAAGAAGTATAGGATTTGTGTATGCCAGGTTCATGCAATTAAGTTTTTAAGTCTGTATGCTAATGACACTTTATTATATTAATGTAAATTAAATGTCTCGTGCCCAAGTTTGTAATGAAATCTTATTTTATTCATCTGTAGTGCACATTAAGTGACTGGGTATGTATTTGGATGGACAGTTCCATGAATTATGTAATCTGAAAATACAGGAATTAAATGTTTAGTAGAACAATGTGTTTGTGAGAGAAAGTGTATCAGTAAATGCAAGTGGCTTGAGTGTTCACATGCGTGTGTAGCACACATGTCAGATCGGAAACTTCATCTAACATTTAATTAGCTGTTAAACCAGTGACATATGCTGGATGACACACACACGTAATAATAATAATAATAATAATAATAATAATAATAAAATTCAAATTGAACCTAGGTCTCAGTTGGCTTTATCAGTTATTTCCCACACATCATGCCACTAGTATCCTAGAAATTAAATGTCACATTATACAGTATAAACCTTTCTATATATATATATATATTTTTTTTTTTTTAAAGTGTAAGATGAGTGATGGAACACATCAAGATGTTTTTTGAAATTTTTATGTTTGTCTATTTATTTGTGCATGCATCATGTAAAAAATATTTTAATGGGGTTTTCACAGGTGTATTTGGCTGAGCTTGTTGTAATATATAGGCTTTGTTTTATCTGCCCACAGGAAGAGAAGATATGCTAAATTGGAATTCAAATAGAAAACCTATTTTAGAGGCTTTAAACTTCCAGGTTTTAGGCAAACCGCAGTACAGTAGTTATGCTTTCTAACAAAAAACGCTTCTTTGTGTCATGTGACACTATGTCATGTGTACCATAACAACTGTGCCAGATGTGAATTAAAATTATTTAATGGATTTCTGTAGAATCCGGAAAAGCCAAGGAAAGTAATTTTTACACAGTCTGCAATACATTTTGTGAACATGAGTTCACAAGACATAACGCAATTTGAATGTTGTACAAACAGCATATTATATACTGAATATACACTGCCTAGCTAAAGAAATGATCACCTGGATTTAATTAGGAGCAACTAGTTAAGAGTTTTCTATGGGACAGTTACTGCAGTGATTAATATGGTTCAGCAGGCAACAAATTATTTAACTCTAACTGAGGCAGTAAGTACTGTAGCTTCTCAATTTTTAAACAACCATATTAGATGAGATATCCTGTGGTCATGTGAGCTCTGTTTCAGGATGGTCAAATTTATTTTCCTGCATCAAGAAAAGAAAAAAAACTAAAGAGATTGCTACAAAAACTAAAATTGGATTAAGAACCAAAAAAAAAAAAAAAAACATTATTAAAATTTGGAAAGATAGTGGCAAACCATCATCTTCCAGGAAGAAATGTCATTGGAAAAACATCTTAAATTAGCATTATGAGATATCACTGAAATGCTTGATAAAATCAAAGTGTAAAAAGAAAAAAATGGCCAAGCTAATTTTTAATAGTGAAAGTAGAAGCAGTTCCACATGCACAATACAAAGAGATTGGGACTAAACAGTTGTGTAGCATTAAGAAAATCACCTATCATGAGTCTAATTGGAAAAAAGGTCTATAAAGAAGCATAAAGAATGGACATTGGGGACAAAAAAGTCATGTGGTTGGATTTATCCAGATTGATCCTGTTTCAGAGTGATGAGCGATCAGGGGTATGAAGAGAGGTGGATGAAGTGATGCATAGTGTCTACCATACAAGCCTTTGTGGGGCAGTGTTATCTTTTATCTGGGATTGCTTCAGTTGGTCTGGTCTAGGTTCAGCAACATTATGTTCCTGAAAATGAGGTCAGCTGACTGCCTGAAAATGCTGAATGATAAAAAGTTTTCTCCATCAATGGATTTTATTCTCCCTTGATGGCATGGACAAATTCCAACATGATAATGCCAGGATTCACCGAGCTCAAATTGTAAAAGAGTGGTTCAGGGATCACGAGACACCATTTGCACTCATGGATTGGCCACCATCCATTAAGAATATTTTTGGGATGTGCTGGAGAAGACTTTACCCAGCAGTCTGACTTTGTGAAAAATTAATGTGACTCTGTGTTCTGACAAAATTTCATGATACAATGTCACAACGTTCCAATATTTATGATGCCATGACCGTAATCAAAGTAAAAGACGGTCCAAATGTTAAAATCTGCAACTTGTCATTTTGGATGGGGAGTGTGTGTGTGTGTGTGTGTGTGTGTGTGTGTGTGTGTGTGTGTGTGTGTGTGTGTGTGTGGGTGTGTGTGTGTGT
>JAQQZT010000015.1:14515144-14526203 GCA_030068275.1 Clarias platycephalus | reverse complement strand
GGAGAAACAGTAAGCAGCAAGAATTGAGAAGTTAAGAAGTTAGTGCAAAAAAGTAGTCCAGTGATGAATATTGTGCAAAAGAGCATTTACAGGTTGGTGTGTATGATAGTTTGGTATCATACACACTTGGTGTAGAGATGTGTTTCTGTCAGAGCAAATCGAAGCATACAGTACTGTTTGCCCCTCTAGCTGAATGGTGGCATCTCGAAATTAGTGGCTGAGTCTCAGTAAAATGTCTCTTGGCTTTTACGCTATCACAGACCACTGCAAGCTTGCTATCCTTCCGCTTTTTTGTAAACCACCTGTGAAGTCCCCTCCCCAGGTCCTTGGCATCAGGCTAGTTAACAGGAGCTAGTTAACAGGGGGCCCCAATAAGACTCTCCAGCACTTGCACTGCTATATCTGCAGTGCATCTTTGAGCGTGCCACCTCAGAGTTAAAAACATGACTCTGGAGCTGTCTGGCCAGCCGACTTCCATCCTGGGGTCAAACAAGGCAAAAGATGTAGACTGAGTGTGCTCACCAGAAAATTCACCCCGAGAGCACATCAAAGGAGATCAGCTACTTTCAGGTCCCTAAAGGAGAAGCACTCCAAGATATGTACCATCAGCAGTCAATTTGGTCAAAGCACAAACCTACTATACAAAGGCATTATAGACTTAAGGGGCTAATTAAAATGCTGTGGCTGAACCTTAGGAGAGCAGTGCATATGCAAATTCCTCAAAACCTCAATGAACTGAAGCATTTTTGTAAATAGGAATGGGCCAAAATTTCTCGAAAATGATGTAAGAGATTGATAGTGTCATATAGGAAGTTATTACATTAAGTTAAGTTGCTGCAAATGGTGGATCTACAAGTTATTGAATCGTGGGGGAGTTCTTATTATTGACCACATTTTTTTCTTTTTGGCATTATGGCATGGCGAAGAAAGTTTTATGTTGTTATTCATCAAGGTTTGTATTTGCTTAATACTAAAACCCACAATGATCAGATGATAATCCATTTTCACAAAAGCACAGGAATTTAAATAAGGGTAAATAACGTTCGAACAACTGAATATACAGTACACTGCTGTTCAAAACACATGCGCGCACACACACACACACACACACACACACATACAAACACACGCACACAAACGCACTCAAGGATACGCTAGCTCCATGCAAATCCTTGTTATCATGAAAATACTCTGTACCAATTCACCTACCATCTTCTGCTTCTTCTCATTCTACTTGTGGATTAAACAAGCTGTTTTTGCGCATACCCACCACTATTCTTTGTTTCTTCAGGCCCGTCGTGACCAGCCTTCCTGCTCTGCAGTTTTTTCAAAGGTGCGCAAAAACACCTCAATGCCATCATGCGGCTTGAGCTTAGTTAGCAGGTGTTGGGACTTTCTGCGATGGTTTGGCAGAGGCATGTCTCCGACTCCTTAGTGTTAGAGGAGTATTAGCTCGGCCGCCATCAACTGCAAACCTTGTAAGAGCTGCTCCAGCAGCGCCTGCTGTTGAATGCTTATTTCCAGGAGATGCCCCAGATATTCTTCTGGGGGTTTGTTGTGGGCTCAGTCGTGGTCCACCTGCCAGCATTTTAGACCAGTGTAGTGGTTCAACAAGTCAGAAAGAAACACAGAGACCAAGTTCCACAAACACACAGTGCTTTTATTCACAGAGGTACAAACAGCAGCACTTTCTGAATGCAGAGTATACTCAAATTACTATTAATTTTGTCACCTATTTTAAATGTTAGTCTTAGTTTTAGTCTCGGGATAAATGTCCCTGTTAGTTTTTATCATATTTAGTAAATCTAAATATGCTATTTTATGCTATTTTTGTTTAGCCAAATTCTGGGATTTTTATCTAGTTTTAGTCAGAGGAATCCTTAAGTATTTTAGTGTAGTTTTAGTCAAAGTAAGCTTTACGTATTTTCGTATTACATACAGTCAATCTAGTCAAGCCTAAACCCTTTTTTTTTTGTTTGTTTTTCACAAAAGAATTATCTTAACATGTAAAATGTATCTTTTCATGAAACTGCTGCATGCACAATACTCCGTTTTTAACTACAGTACAAAACAATGGGAGCAGTATGGACAATACAGTGTCTTAAAACCTTATTCAATTTCTTTTTAAAGAAAAAAATAGGTATTTAAGCATAGCTTCTATGGGCCACAATCATTTGCTAGCCCATTAGCTTAATGGGTTTGGCAACGGTTTAGCTATAAAATTAAACAAAATACATCACATGTAACAAAACATAATTACCACAAAGAGGCTGTAAAACTATCTTGAGATTTTTATTGGTATGTCTTGATGTGTCTCTTCAGGTTTGTGGTATTTTTTCCAGCAATTTATGTCCCCTTCGATATTACTACACATCTCCTTATTTCTCTGGTTCAATATTAAGAAAATGGCTTTCAAATATGGGCTTTTCTCTTTCCGAGTAATATTAAACTCAATTCAATAAAATTTTATTTGTATAACACTTTTAACAATTGTCATTGCCCCAAAGCAGCTTTACACAATCAAAAGAAACTATGGAAAATTGAATGAAATGTGAATGTGTATGAATCAGAATGATTAGACAGTGCTTGATGAGCAAGCAGAGGGTGATGGTGGCAAGGAAAAGCCCCCTGAGATGGCACTAGGAAGAAACCTTGATAGGAACCAGACTCAACAGGGAATCCATCCTCATTTGGGTGATAACAGAAACTCAGGATTTGTTATGCAGTCATACGGCGGTTTGTTAGGCGGCTGTCAGTTCAAAATAACAGTTCTGCTGTCATGACAAAGAGTTAAATATGACTGAGCTTGTAACATCCCATCACTGTGTGCAAACTACTCCTGATATGCCATGCGCTGTGACCTGGGAAATACTGCTGTATTGCCATAATGAATGAATACCGTATTGCAGTGGATTAGGACAAAAAATTAATGTTGACAAAAATAAAGACAAATGTTTTATTCGTTTAGATTTTTTTCAGCCACTTTAAAGTCTTGTCTTTTTGCGTCAACAATATTGCATGCTGATTTAGTCACTATCACTGTTTATTGATATCTGTGACGTCTCGTCATCGTCTCATCTTAGTCATAGGAAAAATGTAATTAATTAATATTTTCCATCATTATTTTTGTTGACACTTACTCAGACAAGCTACCTGAAGCCTCAGTTGCTTTACGGGGTTGCCCAAGGCAGGTCCACAGATCCACTGGCATAGTTCATGATCATGGCATGGCAAGCCAAGCAGGTGAGGTGCATGGGATGGTGCAGGAGGCATTTTAGAGGCAGGCTGCTTCTTTCTTGGCGAAGTGTTTGCCGAACTTTAATAATCTCCTGGCATAGGAGACACACATAAGTGCATGATATGAAAATACCTACTCACCGGTCTGGGGATCCTTAGCCCTTTTATAGGCCACACAGGGGAATGATCCGCTGTAATAAGGATCAGGTCAGGTGAGTTAGGGCATCCCACCACTTTTTCCACACACATAGAAGCTGTTTAATATGCTCGAATGCCCTAGTTGTAGGGTTCGAATGCGGAGTTGTCTGAAGTGTGTAGGCATTGGCTTTTGCCCCTCCATAATGTTCCTCCATAATGTACTGTAAGATGTTCTTAATTTCAGGACATTGCATAAGCTTATCTGCATGATGCCATGGGGAATGCATACCCATTATCAAACAAAAAGTGGTCCACCAAACTGTGGTGCAAGCAGAAATGGATGCATCACTGCATTTTTTGTCATCTTGAGGGTGAAACAGGTGCTGTTATTTATCAAGGACTTGTATGGAGAAAGTGTTTGAATATCTGAGAACAAAATTTAGACCAATAGTCTAATTAAGGTGAAAGTTTCTTAAAGAGAATCATTACTTGTGAGGAGACATACAGTAGATTCATCACTACGAGCTGAAAATAAATGGCAGAGTATGGAATGAAAGCATCCACAATCGCGGATCAAAAAAAAATTAAAATGTCAACCATCAGCTGGAAAATTGATGTTTATAGTTGTCTGGGGTTCTCAAGCGCCAGTATTGGAACATTATCAGGAAAAAAGGTTCAACAATCAAACGTGCTTGTTACAGTGAAATGCTTGTTGAAGAACTGAAGCCTAAACTTTGGATTAAACACAGAGGACTGCTATCGAAGGCAATGCACACTTCTGCCCACACGGTCCAATAACTGCAAAAACTTCATTTTGATGTGTTAAAGCATCCTCTTTATAGCCCTGATCCCGCTCCATTAGACTTTCACCTGTTTGGTCCCCTGAAGGCAGGACGCGTACGAAGATTCATATCTGATGAAGAAGCCAAAATGTGGATAATTTTTAACTTTTCATATATAGTGATTTATATGAGCCCACAGTTTTGCCTTGTGCCTAATTATTCTATTTGTCTCATGCTGTGTTCCGTTTCGTCTTTTCTTCAGTTACAACATAATAATAAAGTAAATTGCATTACAATGGGATTTTACAGGTGGGTCTCAATATAGTGTGATTCAATTAAATAACAATAAAAATACAATTTCTTTCAAATTAAAATTCCCTTTTACACTGGAGATGTGAACTTGACATAAAATAAGTGCAATTGTGGGTCTACACAAGGGGTAGGCAAGTTCCGTCCTAAAGAGCTGCAATCCTGCAGAGTTCGGCTCCAACCCTAATCAAACACAATCTGAACAATCAGAAAACTAATCAAGGTCTTCAGGATAACTAAGGCTACAGGAGGTGAGTTTTTTTTTCAGGGATGGAGCTGAAATCTGCAGGACTGTGGCTGTCCAGGACCGACTTGCTTACCTCTGGTCTAGGTGGTCCATGGTTGTTAGGTGGACCACAAGGTGGTTGGAAATAAAAATTAAGGTTATAGAACTAAATTAAAGATGTCATCACATTTTATTGTTTTTAGTACCAGGTATACCTTATACCTATATACCTTTTTAAGACTTTACTCAAACAAAATAACTATTAACAGTCACACTCTTGGTGTATAGATTAATACTTTTTTTGCTGTGTTTACTGAAACTACCAGCTGAACAGTCACAGTCATGTCTCAGTAATCAGTTTAATAATACCCTGCTAATTACTGACATGTTGGGGAGCTTCATGGCTAAGGAGGGAGTGTGTGAAGTTCCAAGCCAGATTAGAAAATAAAGTGTGTGACAGTTACCAAGAGGACATGGTTTTTCTGCTTCAATAAAATTACACCATGAGAAGGAAAATAATTTATCGTGAAAGTATTTTAGGACCTCCTAAATTATTCTTTGAACAAGCTGAATAATAATTGAGTGCATGTTACTTAAATAATAAATATTTTTAAGAAAGCTTTTCTATACATGAGTAGAAAACCATGCATATGCAGTCAACTTATGCAAAATCATAATTAAAAAAACACACACATTGGTCAGGCGATCAACAAACAACATGAATAAGCCAAGACTATAGATATATTTATATATATATAGAATTATGGGTTCCTGTTGTTCCTCTGAACCCTCAGGGCATGTTAATGTTATGTTGTGCTAATATTGTGGCTGATCGGTGTTGCAAACTACAAAAATCTTGGTAATGACAAGGACATAAAGCACATACTTCACATTGAATCAGTGGCATGAGTGTCCTTAATAATTCAACTCCATTGTGTAGAATCACAATGCCAGAGTCCCTGAATATAATAGAGTTTATTAGATAGATGGGTATTGTAAGTCCTTGACTTTTTGACAAATTATGTCAGAAAAAACAGATTTTTTTATTTTATAAAGTGACTACAATAATATGTTTAATCCTGATGTGAATGATTCTTATTTTATGTTGTAATGCACACATTAAATTTATAAATGTTAGCATGGCCATGCCCTTTCTACCCACTGCCTGTGCTGCGTTATAAACTTGCCTCTTGTCTGTCAGCCTTGGCTAATGGATTTGATAAAGCAGCATGATGAATGCAAATGGAATTCAATGACAGCTTCTGTGACATTATTAGTGTCACAGAATGTGTGCAACCAATACATTTGTAATTTTTGTTTACCCTTAGTGAAGAACATTTCCTGGTTTACTACAATATGACTGCTGGCACAATGACCAGTTTTAGGTTCTGACATACCATAGCACATGTGCTATGACTTCAAAATCTTGCCAGTAAATTTTTGTGGTCATTTAGACATGGGCCCAGACCCAATTCTTAGTTCACATTTCAGTTATGTTACAGTTTTTTCCTAGGTTTATCCAAGTCACCAGGTTTAAGTTAATGTGGTTATTTAAGCTCTGTGGGTTTCCCATGCCTTGTCGTGTCCTAGCCCAGTCATGCCGAGCTCCATGCCTGGCACTGTTCCAAATATGACCTGTTTTTCCCCCTTAGCTTTGAAGGAACTATGCTGCCATCTCCTGCAGGTTTTGAGTAAAAGTCAGTTAAAAGTAGTTAAAAGTATATTAAATTTCATGGCATGTGAGTGAACAAATATACTTCTTAATTGTGTGTAAAAGCAACGTTCCAATGCAGCTGTTGAGCAACAGTGCCACCTACTGTTTTTTAATTCTACACCTTTTTTGTTAAATTTTCCCGACGTTATTTAACATTTCATCCACAAAGGAAGAAAGAAATCGGAAACACACACACACACACACACACACACACACACACACACACACACAGTTGATTAAATATATTAATCTCAGTTTTACATGATTCCTGAAATTTAATCCTGGTAAACATTTCCTCTTTTATGTTAAGAATGTAAAATTTCAAAATTATAAATAAATGTCAAAATAGTATATAAAAAATATAGTAATTTCAGCTTGCTTTTTTTTTTTTTCATCACATGCCCAATGGGTATAAAGTTTACATACACTTATTATTTGGTGGCATTTCCTTTAAATTGTTTACCTTGTGTCAATCATTGGGAATCCTTTCCTCCATCCCATGGGATTGAAATCTGGGGAATTTGGAAGCTGGGACAGCCTTGGTCTTTTTTGCCTTGGTCTTACCCTGCATGGTTGCATGTGATGTTTTGCCTTTCTGTCTGCATGTACTTTTTCATTGATCTGTGCTGAATTGGATAATTGGATTTTTGGGGGGATTGGCCCAGATGTCTGGATGTATGGGGACCATAAATCTCAGTGTGTGTGTGTGTGTGTGTGTGTGTGTGTGTGTGTGTGTGTGTGTGTGTGTGTGTGTGTGTGTGTGTGTGTGTTGTACTGTAGTAGTAGTAAAAGTAGTAAACATGATTCATGTGAATGAAAGCATACACACTTGTGGAAAATGGAGGCAATGACGACAAATTATCAGTAAAAATATGAGAACTTTTGTGTCAGTAGCTAAAGGATATTCATTCTGTTTGTACGTCTATATAATGTATAAAATAAGCCTGCAGTTGAATGCTATTTTGTTTTGATGACTGGGTTAGGTATTCTGAGAAAGCACAGTCTGCAGTTAGTTACTCACAAGCCAGGGTTTACCATTCACATGATATGCAAATACAGACAAATTATATTTAGGCTATATAAATAGATTCATCATTGTGCTTATTTGAATTTCAGGTACATGCCCACTCGTGTTTGCATAGGAAAATCACTGCAAACTAAGCTCAGAGCTACACTCTAAAAGAAGTTTTCAAAACAAGAAGACAGCGGCAGTTGACACAAAGGTGAGAGCACGTTTTCTCTGCTTGTATCTGTTACTGATTAATGTGTTGTTTTAATGATAGAACCTAAAAAATAAAAAATAAAAGATCAGCAATGCATTTTGGAAATTCGTAAAGTCATGAGAGAGAGAGAGAGAGAGAGAGAGAGAGAGAGAGAGAGAGAGAGAGAGAGGTTCATAGTTTTTCCTTAAACTATGAATCTTTTTTAGGTCTTGTGATTGCCCTTCCTCAACATGAGATTTTTCTTTCTAATCATACAACCATGATGGTTTGATAAGAGACGTGCTATTAAAAGAGAGTCACAAGTCACGTCCGAGTGCTGAAATGAGACTGTGTGTACACGAGTCGTGTTTCAGCAATTAACTACTCTGACTGGTGTTACTTTGTATTTCATTTTTGATCTATGTGCTTTCTTACTTTTACTGTACCTCACATCACATCACATTCCTCATAGCTGTATTTAGGACGTTTTAGGGTTTATAGGACTATGTTCTATCTTTTTTTCTTTATTTGAACTGAGAAATCACAAAAAAAAGACTGTATTTTCTAAAATGGTATTTGCTAATCTTTATTTTATCCAATTATTAATGTTCTGATGAGCTCTTATAGTGTTGGTGACTGTAGCTGATTCAAAAAGTAAACAGAATGAAACTTTTAAAAATGTTAGCTTAAAAAATGCTTCCAGTAAAATAGGAACACTTAAATGAATACAATAATGAACCTTGTATGCATACACATATGCAAGGTTAGAATGCACCATCTAATAGTGACATGTAAGACTTCTTACTTGAAGGAATTGTATGAACAGTGATGCCCCAAAGCCCTGTTTTTGCAGTCTTTTAGTTTTTTAAAAGAAAATCATTGTAACTTCTCCCTCACTTTTTCAGTATTAACAAAACCATGTCAGGAGTCATTTAAGGGCTCTTTTGAAATTGCAGTTCTTAGATGCTGTTCATGGAGGTTCACATAAAAAATGCTACCAAACCTACCAAAGTACAGTAGGTATTTTTCTCTTTTTAAAAACAGTGTAAAATATTGTGCAATTTGTGGTATTTACAACTCGACCTTTTTGTAATGTTATTCTGTTATAAGCAATTGTATTTATTAAAAAGAAAGTTACAAAAAAAATAGTTACATAATTAGCGATTAGAAATGGAAATGTAGTTATTTATACATTTACTAGATAATTGATTAAAAACAAAAAAACTTTAGCATATACAGGCATTCTGTGTGAATGTAGAATAATTTATTTTTAAAATAAATGATTGTGACACTTGAAATTCAGTTGGAGAGTAAATGTAATAGTTATACATATAATTCAGAAATGTGGTATAAAGGATAAGTCCTATAATCATACTGTAAAATCTGAATTCTATCTGATGTTTACATGCCATTATCAACCTTATCTCTTACTTTTGTCAATGAATGACAGTGATTCATCAGGTGAAGCATGCATTCAACTGTGTATGTCTCTCTAATCACTGCACAAAAATACAAATTAACATTAAAACTACTGGCATTTATAATAATAATAATAATAATAATAATAATAATAATAATAATAAATGTATTACCTGGCACCTGGCAGCAGGGTCAGGGGTGCACACACTGTAGCAAGGATTGCTGAAAAAGTTGGTAGAATGATAATAAAACACAAGGTGTATCACTGCTTGCCACAGGTAGGGCTGAATAGCTGCAGTAAGATTGCTGATCCTTGTCCATGCCTTAAAGTGTCATGCCTAAAAAAGTCTATAGTAGGCATGTACTGTAAGCATTAGAACTGGACCATCTAGCAATGAAAGAAAGCAGTGTGGCCCAATGAATAATGTCTTCTTTACCTCATGTGGATGCTTTGGAAACTGCTGGGAAACATTTGGTTCTGGCATTCTTGGATTCTGGATGTTATTTTTACAAGTACTACAGTAACTACCTAAACATTGTTGCACACTATCTACACCCCTTCATGGCAACAGTATTCCCACCAGTATTATCAGTGGACAAAAAAATGTCCAAGAATGGTTTGAGGAACATCACAAAGATTTCAAGGTGTGTTCAAATTCCCCAAATTTCAATTTGATTGAGCTTACCTGGAAAGTGCTGGACAAATAAATGAAGCCCCACCTCACAGTTTACATAATATTTTGGTGCCAGATACAGATAGCCAAGTTTTGACAAGAGCTGCTTTGGTAGCACAGGGGGGACCCATTCAGTAGGATTTAATGTTATGGCTGAGCAGTGTACATTGACTGTAGTGTTGCTGGCTTAATGTTCTGTAGGGTCTCTAAAGGGATTTCACTAGAAATTGTACCTGGTATAGGGCAAGGTTTGTTGAAAACACAGTAAAATCCCATATGAACCCATAAGTCAGAGCATGTACAGTACAGAGCATTACCCATAATATGACATATATACAATATTATGCAAACAAATGCATTCTAGCATTACTCCAGTAGTCATTTTAGTCAAGTCAAGTATATAAATGTATTCATATGTAAAAAATAATAATAATAATAATAATAATAAATTATAGGTTTGTATGTGCATACTTGTGCAGGTGGGGGTGGGGATTGTTTCTGGCTTCATTGGATGAATAAGCGGTAATAACTCTGTCAGTGGTAAATGGGCTTTGATTTGTGGCACAGCTGTTGTTTCATCCCAAGATAAACTCATTTCCCTTGTTGCCACACACCCTTCTTCCACCTATACACATGAGACATAAATCCTGTTGACATACATGAACCTACAGGAAAAGATATACATAACAGAGTATGGTATGGCTATATTTTATTATATGCAACATATTCCATACACATGTTACACATGTATATGCATTTTTCCTTTTACATTGAGCACAAAATTTGGCTTTAATAATAAATTATATTCTAGGTGTGTGTTTGTGCGTGTAGGAGAGAGAGACAGAGCAAATATATATCTTTTTATACTTACCGATGTTAAGGTTCATGATGTTGGCATAGCATTAATTAGGATAGTGAGAAATAGAAATGACAGTTTCTCCCTTTTATTTAATGCAGTGATGGTTTTTGACACAAGATGTCACCACTGTAGAATATTGTATCAACAGAATTACCCTGGACCCTAGTGTTAGTTGTGTATTTATAAGTGACGTCTCACATATGTTGAATTTAAGTTAGTATATCTAAAGTCCTGCTGCTGAATGTGCCTGTTTATGTTTGCTTGTGTGTTGACAGCTTTTCATTAAGATCTAAATGCATGTGATGACTGTTAATATTAGCTGCATCTGGAATAAATGGGCCAGGTGTATTCTATTCAGTCCTGTTTACCCACACCTCCATCTCTCTCTCTCTCTCTCTCTCTCTCTCTCAGTCTCTCTCTCACTCTCACACACACACACACACACACACACACACACACACACACACACACACACACACATCGAGATTTAGAAGACAAA
>JAQQZT010000015.1:14371296-14381680 GCA_030068275.1 Clarias platycephalus | reverse complement strand
GTGTGTGTGTGTGTGTGTGTGTGTGTGTGTGTGTGTGTGTGTGTGTGTGTGTGCGCGCCGCGCGCATGTATCCTAGTCCAAGTCCCTCAATTTTAACAGCATAAGTAATAAAACAGTTGGTCAAAACAGGTGAAAAAGTGAATTTTCAGATAGGATCATATAACACAATTTTTCATAATACTTGGAAGATGCTTCTTATCTTCCAATCCATGCAATTAATTTTTTTTGTAAATATGCATACACATTTATATTTTTATCAAAAGAAACACATTTGCTAAATACACAATTTCATGTGTCCATAACTTTTTGTAATTCAAATTTTAAAAAAATTTAATTGTGAATTCAATCGTCATTCAGATGAAACTTGCCCGATTTAGATTTCACATGAAAAAAAATATAAACCTGAAGAAGTATATTATTCCAAAATGCAAAATTGTTAAGATATTGCAATATACATTTTACATGATTACGGACTTTACAGAGTTTTTGCCTTTTAGGCGTTTACTAAACAACAATGTATGCAACAATTTTTACAGGGCATACTGTATGTGTTACACCAATTTTAGTACCAATACTCAAAGAATAATTTAAAAATAAAATAATAATTTGCATTTAAAATTATGATTTTTTTAAATGAGACCATATAACACTAAAAATAAAACTTTGGGGGGGCATATATAAAATCCTCTCTCCAAAACAGCTCAAGTTAGCAACTTGAAATTTTTAGGGAAGCAAGATTGGTCACCATGTAGTATAAACTTCAGAAGAAGCTTCTATGCCACACACATTTTCTGCATTATATGTATAACATAAAAACAATTTTTGCACCAATACTGTTCTGGCTGAGAATATTCTACCCTGCACTTTTACTGAAAAAAATAATAAAAATGAAAAATGAAAGAACAAAATCTTCATACTTTAGTTTGAGTTCTCTGGTCAGTTCATTCTGTGTCTGCTCCAGCTCTTGTCTCTCTTTAATATGTTCCTCCTGGGCATCATGGATCTCTACCTTCACTGCTTGCAGCTTGGCAAAGAGCTGAGAAAAACATACCATAGAGATCAGCACAAGAACTATTTGCATGCTCACAGGCAAAAATGAATCTCCCAGGTGAAGTCTCAGATGAACGTGAAAAGAGACGCATGAGATTTTCTAGAGACAGCTGGCCTAAAAAAGTAGGAGTAAGAGTTGCAATTAAACCTTAAACAAATGCTTATCTACAGTACGTTCATATGCAATAGCAGCAGTTAACAACATATTGAACCTGCAGCTAATAAATCATCATCATCATCATTTTCTATACCGCTTTATCCTATATTCAGGGTCGCGGGGGACCTGGAGCCTATCCCAGGAGACTTCGAGCACGAGGCAGGGTACACCCTGGACAGGGTGCCAATCCATCGCAGGGCACACACACACACACTCACACACCCATTCACACACTACGGGCAATTTGGGAACGCCAATTAGCCTAACCTTAATATCTTTGGACTGTGGGAGGAAACCGGAGTGCAGCTAAATAATAAATAATGATAATAATAATAATTTAAACATGTTAAACAAGGTCAGAACACTTACATTATCTTACGCTCAGGAAATCATCTAACACAAAGCCTATTTTATAATAAACTGTTACTGTGTTAACTGTAATATCTCATGTAGCAGATAGCGGATATGTATAATTTATTAGTGTTAAATTCCCAGTCACTGAGTGTGGAGGAAGACTTGAAAGACAGGTCTCTTCAACTATGAAAACAGATCTCTCTCTCCTTTGGCTGCAGCTTGCTGCCACCCCTAGCATCAAGATAAGATGAAAAATTATAAAAGATAAAAAAAAAATTTAACTGCTTTAACACTTTGTAAAGCTGAACAATCATCAGTCGAACCATGGTGAGTTGGGGATCATGTGTACATTATTTTCCAGACACCATGTACCCCATTCAGCAGCGAAAAGGGACAACTTTATTATTATGCACAGGATGCACGATTCTTAGCACAGCTGTGTAAATGATATGACACTGTGTGTGGCACTGGGACAAGTGCATCAGGTTCAACAAGAAAGATGTGTCTAATAAAGATGCCAGTAATTAGCCAAAATGAATGAAAAACTCTTTTACAAACACCAGATGCACTATATTGTCAGTGCCCATGCTGTGGTTAAGATTAGTGCAGCACCCAAAGAATGTATTTCATCAGCTGTGTGTTCATTAAAAAAATACTTCTTGGCATACTTTTTTGAGTTTCTTTGTCTTTATGTCAACTTCCTGTTGCAATGAGCTGTACGTCTCCTTCAGCTCAAGTGTCTCTTCATCACGGCACTCCACTGCTTGCTGCATTTCTCGTTCGCGCCTTTTCTACGCACACAAGAATCCAAACACCAAAAATATAAACATATATGTGTTCAGTAGGCCAGATATGTTTTTATCCCAAATCATGGTGCACATTCAACTATTATTTATAAACTCCTACGTAAACATACAGTAGCTTTTTCGGTAAAATAAAATCGCTACAATTCATTATATAAAATCGCTGCTACTGTAACCAAGAGAGATTTAGAGGAACGCACTAATTACAGCAATAAATAAGTTTTAATAAGCTCTATTGCTCACTCTATACAATCAGGTAGATACGTTTTTGAAAAAGAACACAATTTTCATTTTTTGCCTTGCACACGACCAGCGGATTTGAAATAAAGCAATCAAGATGTAACTGAAGTGTGGACGGTCATGTCTAAACCAAAGCATAAAAAATGCCTTAAACGTTTTTATTGCCATTTTTTTTTTAAAGAGTCCCTCCATTTTCACAGCTCAAAAGTAATTGAACAAACCATTTATTAGAAGGATTAGGATCACTAACGGATAAATATATTTTCAAGGATTACTACTTTCATATAGTAGCTTTACCTGTTCAGCAATTTCCTGCCTTTTCTGCTCCAAAATTCTCTGCTGCTCATTAGTGTGGTCAACAATGTTCTTCCCTCCAACCAACAGCTTGCTCTCCATAGCCTTAGGATAAGCAAAATCAGAACAAATGTTAGAGTATAAAAGTCCAGGTTCTTTACTGCCTGATGTTTCTACCAAAGTAAAGCCTGTATAGTAACATTATAAGATCAGCTGGCCCTTTCAAGTTACCTTGACTTTAGCTGCCAGCATTTCAGATGCCTCCTTTTCCCGACAGAGGTCATCCATCTTCTTCTCTTTCTCCAAAAGCAGCCGCTGTTTCTCCTCTGCCACCAGACTGTGATCCTCCATGATGGCTTTCTTCTCTTTCTCCAGGCTTTCCTGCTGCTCCCGCCAATAATCATCGATGTTATTCTTATTCCCATCTGCCCCTTCATCATCATCATCATCGTCGTCGTCGTCATCTTCTCCATCATCATCCAATTCCTCTCCTCCCTCCCCAACTCTCTTCTTTCGCCTTTTCTTCTTCTTTTTCCCTGATCGTTTCTCCAACTGCTGCTTCAAACGAGCAATTTCCTCCTGAAACTCCCGCAGAAGGGCATCCTTGGGGTCCTCGTTAATGCGTGGTTTGTTCTTTATGTTCTTGGCACGGTTTGAATAACGTAGCGTAGTAAGAGTCTCCTCTACATTGTAGGAGGCAGGGCCAATGTTGGCCACCATGACAGTTCGGGCATTACCTCCCAAAGAGTCCTGGAGCAGACGAGTGAGCTTAGAATCTCGGTATGGAATGTGGGTGCTTTTGCCATCCACTAATGCAGAAATTACATTACCCAATGCAGACAGGGAGAGGTTGATTTTGGTTGCCTCCTTTAGTCGTTCTCCTTGCGCACCGGTTTTTGTTTGCCTTTCGCTTCCTGCCAAGTCAACCAAGTTGAGTTTCCCTACACGGATATGGTTCTCCCCATCTGGACCCAACTCGCTGCATTCAACAGTGATAACAAATATTGCATGTGAACGAGAACTATGTTCATTCATGTTGGTTGAGCCAACCGACCGGTTCTGGTTCCCTACATTCATGACATGTTCAATCTCCCTGACACTTTTAGTGACAAATGAAGAAAGGTCTTTGACATAAACACCTGTGTCAGGTCTCTCTTTTAGCTCGAGGCGACGAGACTGGTCCTTTGATAACAGGTCCCTGATCTCCTCCTGGTAGATCTCCAAATATGATGCCCTGACCAGATACTGCTGGTTCTGTGATCGTGAGATGTGTGTGAAAATGTGCTCAAATGAGTTAGGAATAACTCCTCTTTTTTCTGGGTCATGGCGTACCCCTTCCATTGTGTACGTCTTCCCGGTACCTGTCTGTCCATAGGCAAAGATGGTGCCATTAAAGCCCAGCAATACCGAGTCCACCAGCGGCCTAAACGTCTCATCATAGAGGTCGACCTGCTTTGAGTTCCAGTCATAGACCGAGTCAAAAGTGAAAACTTTGGGGTGTTCTTGAGTGAACCCACTTCTTGGATTCCGCACTAGAATCTGGCCTAGCTTTACATCCATAGATACCACCCTCTCAAAGTTTGCAGCCCGCTCTTTGTCATTCATAGGGCGACACCGTACCACCACTTTCACGGACTCGGAGCTCTTGCTTCTGGACATGATTGCTCTTAATTGCAACGTGCTGCACTTGTTGACATCAGTTTATTTGTTTGCTTGCAGTGTTGCTTCACAGTGATTGCACTGCCAGCATCAGAACCTGCAAGAAGAACAGAAAATGCTTAAACACGGTTGCCTTCCTAAATGCAGTAGCCTAAAAAGCAGCCGGCTACACACACAATCTTATGATTAAGTTTAAGGACCAGTGTGTTGCCATTCCCCAATGTTTGGGAAAAAAATTAATCAATAAGTGATTACAAAAAAAAAAGGCAATTGCAACCAGATTCACTAAACTGACAAAAATTAGCTAAGACACGAGATATTTCACAATTTCATGAGAAAGGCATCCTAACAATTAGGACAAGTCAAAAAGGGCATGAGTAATCTGTGTAGCTTTTAATACAAACTGAAGAGTGTGAGCTGCTATGAATTTTCAAATGTATGTTGCTGTCAAGACAGTATCGCACCCTTGGTGACACAGTGGAATTACATCTAAGGATTTTTTCACATCTGCCTAGTATAGTATATCTGTATAGTAATCGGTTAGTTTCCAGCATACTATACAAGTACGCTAGAAACTATACAAGTACCAGGGAGGTTGTTTGGGCAGGTCTGAGCGCAGCAATCGCACTCACGAGCAAACAAAATGTGGTGTAGATGTAATTTATTCATGTAATGTTATGTAATTCACCTAAAAACAAACAAATCATCTAAATAAATTACATCCTGAAAATATTTTTATCAGCATAAGGATTTGTGACATTAAACAAACTTTTATGACAGATAAAACTGCAGAAAGAATTATACTTGAGACCTGAATGAGCATGACTGTCATTTTTTAAATAAATGATTTTTGATGAACTGGCGTTATGGATGTGACATTTTCACATTATAGATGTGACGTGTCTGAATCAGACCTCTACAAACTTAAAAAAACATGTGTGAATAATTACATTTAAACATGAGACATTTGATACAGTAATTATGAAAGACTAACCACCAAATTATTAAATCACTAATGATTGCTGATCCTTTTTTTTTTGGTCCTTTCATCTCTCTTTTCCCCCCTCTTTTCCTTTGTAGTTGTTAATTGATATATTGCTATTGGAATATAACAATATACTTATACTATACCTTATTTTATTCATAAGCAATTACAATATATACCATACTATATTGGATATTATTCTCACTTAATATCTTTATTATCTCTTTATGATATTTACTGGACTAGTTTTTTACTATTTAGTTTAATAAAAGCAATACAGTTTATGGACAATAACACTGAAATACAATTCCTCTCTAGAGCATATAGCAGCAATTACAGGCCAAATATTGAGATTCTATGTAACTACACATGAAAAACTACACATGTACTACCATCATAATGGTATTAACCTGCTCAAAGAATCAAAGCCTGCAACTGTGTTCCTGCTACAATCCCTGGAGGGATGACCGAGTTACTTCAGCCAGTCGACGTTGCAGAGTGCATCTTAATGTTTTTACATGCTGTAGTGTCATACATCAATCCAATGCTTACACTCTCACCTTCAAGAACATATAAGTAATAAATGAAAGTAACTGATTAAAAGTGCAATAAACCAAAAAATATAACATTTATTTTTTCCTACATACTGTATTTTTCTAAACAGATAAGGCCCACAAATATCAACAGCAACTTTGTCAAAGTAAAAAAGTTGCAGAAAATACTTATACATATATAAAATATACATACATATTTTATATATACTCATTTGTATAAACAGCGTGTTAGGTGCATTATTTCACCAGTGAACAAACATCAAACAATGCAGCTGTAAAATAAGTCAAGATATTTCATGTCAAGATATTCTTATAACAATTATAAGGTCTAAACTAAGAGGAACTCACAAATATACAAAACACACGAACACAGGCAATCTGGAGTAGATGAGCAGCGGGACAAATCATCCTCTTGCTCAGCGAGTGTTACTGCAGCAGTGCAATACTCCAGTCATAAACAGAGCAAAGAATAAACGCTATGGATTATTAGCTAAAAAAATAGCAGAGAGAGGATGATGAGACAAATCTTGCGTGGTTCATGATATTATTGCACACAAGATTTGTCTTCTTGCACTTTCTCTGGTGCTACATTAACTACTAATCCATAGCGTTTATTTTTTGCTCTGTTTATTTTTGGTCTCTTTATGACTGCAGTGTTGTGTGTTTAGAATCTCCTACACACGCAGGCATATAAAAATGAGTTCAATGGATTCACTGATGCAGATGAGGAGAGAGCTTTTTTTTATTAATGCGCTTTTGCTTATTGTTATGCCTAGCCTATACGCTCTGTATAGAATAATTTTAACTTTAATAGCTAACTATTTCCATTATTGTGTTTCTTGGTTACTTAAAAAGCAATTATAAATACTGCGACTTAAACACCAAAATGACATTTGTTTTCTTTCTGTTCAACAACATGTTTTTGCTAATAGCGACTAATATTCTGGTATGACATAGTCTGGGAAATACAGTACAACTAAATATATTTTAAAAAATAGAAGCCGGTTGAGAAATGTAAACGTAATAGTAATTTGCAGCTGTCATTCTTATTGTTATCTTTTAGCTACAAGACATTTTTAAATCCTTTTTATATAATACTCTCAGTGGTATATTATTAGTAGCCCAAAGAAGTTTAACCCAGAACCACATTAGCTTTAAAAACAGCAGCTGAAAATGCAGGTACACCATTATTTTATGGTAATCTGTATGATATCGTGCATAACTACGTCTTGCCTTTGTCCACTAGGATTGGCACGCCTGTGAAGACCTAACCATTCTCGGGTGAGCCCAAATTGCTGTAACCAATCATACTGTAATGCAAAGGGCATTTTTAATTAGGGTCATTTTTAACACTTTAATGCATCTATTAATTCTAGAATGAACCCACTGCTGTCACCTGGTTCACAAACTAAATATTCAAAGGTCTGAATTTGATTTCTATTCAAGATCAAAGGTCTGGGGTGGTCAGTAATAAGCAAATCACGATTTTTAACTTGCTTATAATTTACAAGCAACGTCCATTTCTTTTTAAGACAGTCTGAGACAAAATACATTCAAACCTAGTGGAAAAAAATGCCATTGTTTGACTGCAATCAGATGCTTAGCAACTCTAACTTTAAAGTTACCTACTGTACATTCAAGTGTCAGAAAGATTTAAAATACATTCCAAATTAGTGCAAAAGAAATGGCACTGTTTGTTTGAAAATTGTTGCTTGTGTGCCTAAACAGCTCCACCTTTTAACATTAAAACCATTACAGGTGTTTTAAAAAACAAAAAGGGAAAAATCTTCTTTGACTGATTTTCATGCCTAGACAAACTAAATGAGCAAAGTGTATTTTTTATCAACTTAATGAACTGATTAAACAATCTGACATTAAAGGACAACATAAGATATTGTAATTTCAAAATGATTTTGAAATAAAAGTAACATGATGCCCTAATTGGCTGTTCACATGGAGTGTCAAACATTATGTGGAAAACGCCAGCCACGCCATTTCTCCTTCTTTCCAAAGAACACTGAAGCTTGCGCTCTCGTGGCTCACTGCTAAGCAACAATGAGCTGCACATTGAATGACCATGAGGACGTTGTATAATCTAAATGCACTTCCAGCACTGAAAATGCCTTGCAGTCCACCTGCTACAAGGTCTATTCATGGACAAGATGGGGAAAACGCAGTGTTCGGGTTGCACCCCGTCCGTCAAGCATGAAGAAAGCATAAAGAATTTCATCAGCTGATCCAGGAGGACTGAAGGAGAGGATATTGGTGGTGGTATTCTGAGGTTGGGATTTTTTTTTATCTCGATTTAAAATAACAGATAAAATAAAAGATGCGGCACGTGAACACCCCAAGAACAGGCAAAACACACAGCAGCCTAGTCAGAGAAATGGCAGTCTGACTTCATTGAGCTGCGTAAACCTTGACACAAAAAAAGGCGTGGCCGCTAGGTGGAGTCACTGACCTTTTCTTTGCACATTTGCATCGTGACAGACATCCTCATCCATAGGGGACGTTATGTGAACTGAGTGACAGGAGACGCAAAAGTTTTGCTTTTCAGTTCCCTCAGGACAGAACGGAAACAAAGCCTGTTAGCCATATCGTTATTTTGAACCGGCGCCTGTTAGCCGACAATTAATTATACTCTGTGACGTTGCACACCACACGGCCGCCGGATATCAACGCTGCCATGACAACGGAAAACTATTATGTTTATCGTTAATCTCGGGATAGCTGTAATGATCTTCAAGTAGACCACATAACTAGCAGTTTATTGATGAGTATAACACGCTTTTATTTTAAAGTAAGAAAACATGCACTTTGTTACATGTTATTGTTGCTAATTTGCTAGTGTGGGGTGTGGGCTGGGTCCGGATTAACTGCTCTAATCAATTACTGACCGACTTCACATCAAATAACAACCAATACTGTACTTTCTATGCACGTGAGCATTTAAATAAATTTAAGTTAACCCAAATTTGCTCAGGTTACGGTTATAACGAGTTTTTTTTAGGGGTCATACTAACCCTAAGACAACTGCAGCGACACACTAACAGCTACAATATTAGCTAATGTACAGGTACACACAGTCTACCTCAAGGCAACACTATCGACAACCATTACGGTCAATTTATCTAATTTAATTTAGGACTGGTCAAAACTGCGTATTTATACAGGCTAGGCTAACACACAGTCTTGTCTAGGAACATTAAAAGCTGATATAAGCCTAGTGAGTTAGCTATTAGCTGCTGTCTAACATTTTACGACCATTATAGCTGGACTGACAAGGGTTGTTACCGTCGCTTATAAATCTCGGATATACTGTGCACCGCTCGAGCTAGTAAAAATGCATAACGGTTTACAAATATGGGGTAACCGACGAGCTAGCTAGCTGAATCAGGACACATCTCCCGGCAACCTCCCTCTACAGACAGCGGCCTAGCAACGCCAAACATTGACTGGTTTACGACCACAGCAGTTAGCCTAGTGAGCTAGCTCCATCCTCTATACACAACAGCTTGTATTGCTATGTCACGTTGTTTTCATTAAAATACCACTTGAACACGCAACGATAGATATCTACCTGCGCGACCTGTCCGTCGGCCATTTGTGCAGGCTGTAGCATGACCGCTACTCCGTGTGCTGGACAGAATAAGCGTGTGTAATATGTGTTGCGGTGGATACAGTGTTTGGATTAGTTATGTATCGTTTTAAGGAGAGTCGGCTCTTTGAATCGGATCCTTTTGAGAACCGATTTCCTTGCTGAAGATGTACTGTTTATAGTCTGTAAAATGACCCGAAAGGTTAGTCATATTTGTCAATTTGTCATTCCCAACTTTGTGTTAATTTGCTGTGTTTACACCTACTATACCTCTTTCATCTTTCTATCATATTTGGGTTACTGAAAATAAACAACTGGTAAAATACTCTATACAAAAAAAATAATGAAATATAATACAATTAAAATAAATAAATAGGCGGCAATAAATAGTGGTTGTCACTGTAGCCTCGCACCTCCAGGGTTCAATTCCTGTTCTCCCCGTGCTTGGTGGGTTTCCTCCAGGAAACTCCTGTTTCCTCCCACAATCCAAAGACATGCAGATCAGATTAAGTTACATTACCAAATTATCCGTAGTGTGGATGCGCTCTGTAATGAATTGGGACCCTGTCCTAGGTGTACCCCGCCTCGTGCTCTAAGCCTCCATGGATAGGCTCCAGATTTGTCAGTTCTTGCTGTGAGATGTTACCCCACTCTTCCACCAAGGCACCTGCAAGTTGTTGTGGCCATCCT
>JAQQZT010000015.1:14329849-14361421 GCA_030068275.1 Clarias platycephalus | reverse complement strand
GTGATAGTCTTCGGCCCTCCCGACTGAGTGGTAGTGGTAGCCTTAATGTGGGAGCCCCCTAGTGACGGGGAGGAATTAACACGACTAAATTAGGGAGAAAATCGGGAAAAAAATAATAATAATAAAAAAAAAAGATTACACCACCCATCTCATTCTGATTGAAAAATTGTATTTCAATCAGAATGCATTTTTATTCTCATTGTGCTATTATTCTGATTATTACTGGAATATAAGGGTCCATGTAAACGCACTTACTGTTGCCAGATTGAAGTACTCCAGTCTTGCATGACGTGGATATTGTTTTTGTGTCGTCTTCACTTTGGTGACCCTTTACACTATTTATTCAATTATAGCTCAAACAGCTGTTACAGATTATTTTGGTTTCCCTCTAGCGGTTAGCCGCTATTAAGAGTCCTTTCAAAGTGCACTATTTCTGTAAATATTGGCAATTCTTACTGTTGTCATTATTCAATTAAATTTTATTAAAATTTTATTTGTATAGCGGTTTTAACAATTGTCATTATCAATGCAATAATGTTTATCTTGGGTGTACTGTATGTCTCAACTGTGCGTCTCAATGCTACTAGGAAGAGAATATGATAAGGATGGTAACTTGCGTTCCTGGTGGAAGAACTCATCAGTGGAGGCATTTAAGCAGCAGACCCAATGCTTGGTTGAGCAATACAGCAACTACAGCATTAACAAAGAACCCCTCAATGGCAAACACACTCTTGGCGAGAACATCGCAGACAACGGAGGCCTCAAAGCTGCTTACAAGGTTGGTGGAGAACCACTAAGTATTTCCGAGTAGAGATATTAGTGTTGGCGATTATTTCTTCCGTCCATAAAACTGTGTTGTGTGTTCAATCATGTGCCTCTATATACTGTGTCTGCATGCTAAAAGATCAGAGCCGGCTGGATTTTACAGTACAGTGTGTCAAAACCCAAATTAAGCTTTAGGAACAAGCAAGTCAGTGTTTACTCCACATAACAACCCAAAGTGTGAAGTGAGAGGTACTGTATAATCTACTACTGTACGTACTGTATCCTTCCTATACAGTACAGTACGCACAAGCTGGAAAAAAAACTGGAGCGCGTCTCTCTCACAATGCCTTGAAAACACAACAGGTGGCTTGGAAAGGGTTGGCCTTCCCCACATCTCATTCTTTCCACCGGGCATAAAGTCAGAGGTCACAGAGCAGGCCTGGTATTGACAAAACATCTCCTAGCAGCTTCTGCCTGATGATGTTCTGCCAACTCACGAAAGCTGCTCCTAGATTAGCACAGCTTCTCTGAGATGGGTTGTAAATTCTATTCCAGAAAAAAATTAACAGCCCAGAATCGGACTAAACAAGAGGGAGAAAACTCACTCACTCGTCGTCTATACAGCTTTATCCTGTATACATGGTCATGGGGGGGTCTGTAGCCTATTCCAGGAAATTTAGGGGGTACACCCTAGACAGGGTGTCAATCCATTGCAGCGCACGGAGAAAACTAAAACACAAAATTGCATTATTTGCTTACTTTTGTTTGGTATCAAATGCTGTCTTGCACTGCAGGGTTACATGAACTGGATCCAGAAGAATGGGGATGAGGCCATGCTGCCCGCTCTGGGAATGACAAACCATCAGCTGTTCTTTGTTAGTTTTGCCCAGGTTTGTTTTTGTTTTATTATTTTTTGTTGATCCATAATCTGGTCTGGCACAGATGTTGCTGTGTACACAGACCACAATTAGCCCAGAACTCAGTGCTAAACAGCTAACGCATTAGTTAATGAATGAATTATGAATTATGAATTAATGTTAATACTAAGGTAAGCCTTTATGTTTGAAGGTGTGGTGCTCAGTGCGGACCCCTGAAAGCTCTCACGAGGGCGTGATCACGGACCCCCACAGCCCCTCACGCTTCAGAGTCATCGGCACCATCTCCAACTCCCACGAGTTCTCCGAGCACTTCGGCTGTAAGGAGGATTCACCGATGAACCCCAAACGCAAGTGTGAACTCTGGTGACCCCAGATTCATCGCAGGAACCTGTGCTTTGGTCCGACACGAAGCACGAAGAACTTTTTATTCTCGCCGGGACTCAAGAGAATGAATCTCTTACACTGGACAAACCACTGGATGTTCAACATGGGAGGAAGAACTCCATGGTTTTGTAAATACATGCGGATTTAATTGTTTTCCGTGCTATTGTTTTATTTTTTTAAGGGTTCTTGTTGTGTTACCATGTTATATACATTTTTTCTTCACTGAACCATGTCGTCTATCATACAACGCTATTGAATGTAGATTATGACCATAAACAAGGGTGTCAAACATCAAACAGTATTTTAGGTAACAGACCATGTAACACCTGCCAGTGTAATTACAGCCCACAAACGTAATTCGAATCTGTAGTTTAATCTGTAATAATTACACGCACTTAATTAAATTCCCACAAAAGAAGTCACAGGTACCTTTTGGATTTGTTACATTTGTTACATCACTCACTCATCGTCTATACGGCTTTATCCTGTATACAGGGTCACTGGGGGGCCTGGAGCCGATCCCAGGAGACTTGGGGCACGAGGCGCAATTCAACATGGGGCATTCACATACACACGCTACAGACAATTTGGGAACACCTTATCTATATGTCTTTGGACTGTGGGAGGAAACCGGAGAACCCGGAGGAAACTCATCAAGCACGGAAAGAACGTGCAAACCCCATGCACACAGACCCCAAGGCGGAAATCGAACCCGGACCCTGGAGGTGTAATGAGACAATGTTGTGAGATTATTACATTAAAATGTAAAGATTTCTATTACATTTGTGGGCTGTTATGACATTTGCCGGTGTACTCAACTGTCAAGTGGGCTTAGTCAAAATCAAATCAAACGGATGAACAGCTTGCAGATCATTACCAAAGATACTAGTTCAAATTATTTTATAATTTTTTTTTGTGGCAGATTTTTTGTTTTTTCTTTACTGTACTTGCATAAGCATCCACACTCTTTTAACAGTTCCACTTTTTTTTGGCATTACAACCTGCTAATAAATACGCTCTAACTGTAATTACATGTAAAGTTTAAGACCAGCTTTAAAAAAAAAATACATAAAGCTCTACTTTGCCCCCTTGTGGAAAACAGCAACTTCCTTTTCCAAATATTTCAGTTGATTTATGGTCCACAAGGCTTTTTTTTATTATCATTATTATTTCATATTTAAAACACAAATTCAGTGTTTATTTCTTGGACGCCTGGGTTGGCGTTTTTCATGCTCAAAATTGCACACACTTGATAGTTTTCTGACTTTTGAAAATATGCTGGTTTTGAAATTATGACATGTTATGACATTTGTTTCTGTTTATTACGTGGCTTCACACCAGCGGTCATTGCTGTAAGGGGAACATTGCTGAGGGCCACAGTTTTTGGAAACCTTAACAGTCTTACTCACTACAGGCAATTTGGAAACACTACTAGACATGCATGTCTTTGACCTGTAGGGAAATCTAGATCGAACCCATCAAGCACATGGAGAACATGCATACAGACACGTGGTGAGATTCAAACCCCAAACTCAACAGTGCTAACCGCTAAGCCACTGCGCCACTCCACTGTTTCGGGTAACCTAAAACATTTAGAGATTATAATAATGACCTTTAAACCAACATAGAGGACTGAAGGAAAAATGAAGTGGAACCGTATATTCAACTGCTTCAAGCTGTTTATATATTCATTTAAAACAGGCCTTCGACTCCAGTCATGGACAACCAGTGTCCAGTACGGCTTTAATTCACCGACACCTGAACAAACCCGGTAATGAGTTAATTACCTGGTAATTAACTTCTTAGTTGAATCAGTTGTGTCTAAGGAGAAGATTAAGCAAACTGTGCTGTACACTGGCCCTTCAGGACCGGAGTTGAAGAACGGGCTCATGATGTCAGATGGTGATCTGTGCATGACTGAACATTTTCAGGATTAGTGGTTCTGTTTTGGTTTTTATTGTTTTTTTTTATTTTTTTTTATAAAATGTATTTATATTTCCCTTGCTCTTTAAATTTTATGTGACGTTGGGTTGAACTGTTTCCGTTTAATTGCCTTAATGGTTTGACCATCTGGGTGTGAGTTTATTCCTCAAAGTCAAATTAATTACCTTCTGGGGGAAATTCCCTCTCATCTGAAACAAAAACATTTAATGGACAATGAATCATAAATTAATATACATTGTGTATGGTTTAAAAAAAATAGATAATTGGCTCAAAATTGCATTGAATCTAAGGCATGCGATAATAGAGATGAAATATAACTATAAGACAAAAAAACATGGCCTTTCGGTATAGGCTACGTGTTCCATCATACCTTACCCCAGAGTGCATCTTCCCTAATTACTACCTGGTGTCAGGATCCAGTCACCCAGTAGCAGTTACTAAATTATTTAAAAGCATATCTACATATGTGTGTAAAATGTCAGCTCAGTGACTTGATCAGTGCAGTCCACATATACTGTATTTACATATACTGTAAGTTCACAAGGACTGCAGAATGAAAGCTATTTTTGTTATCGATTTAAAAAAAAAAAAATGCTGCTTCACCATTCTGCTTTTATATACCATGATATTTTTTGGGAACTTGATGTGTATATTGTGCCGTACATAAAATGTTTGTTTGTTTATTTGTTTGTTTGTGATTTATGTATCGCCTGCTGTTGGAAATGGTGTTTGATGAATGAATGAATTAATGAATGAAAGAATGAATGGATAAGGATTTGTGTTCGACATGATGGGAAATATCTGCTGCTCTTCAAATGTGACATGCAAAAAAATCGTGATCCAATAAAGTTACAGTATATTCAAATGGTTCGGATTTGATTTGAGTTCTGAGCATTTCCGTTATAAAGAATGATGCTTCAGCTTTGTTCCAAATTGCATGCACCATGTCATTGCATGAAAAGCACCAAATTCTAAATTCAACACTTTCAAATGTTTCTTGCAGACTGTACTGTATATTCAGAGTTCATTTACAGTAAAAAGTTGATATAACTGTAACCTAACTCTGTTGTGGGTAGCAGTTTTAACAGAGGCTTTTGCGCAGAAAATTCTGGGATGGCAGTTAAGAATTCCAACCCCAAACCTATGTTTATTTATAACGACAGATTTATAAAATATGATAGAAACTCCATTATACTACTATTAATTTGTAAAGTGAATGATTACTCCATATTGAGTCATGATGTCTAATTTAGGAAACCCTGCCCTAGGATTTTATTTTTTATTTGACATTTGATCCTGTAAAATGGAGTAAAATATGCTATATGTGGCCCATTCATATGATCTATTCATTCATTCATATTGATAAAGATGCACACATGAGACTAGATTGATCATCACATTCTTTATGTTTATTTAGACACCTGGAACATGTTCTGTTATTTTTTTCCAACCATCGATTCACCATCAATATGTAAACCAGCTGAATTTACAGAATGCAAAGCTGTGCTTATATACAGTAGATACTGTAGGAGGAGGAGATCATCGAGAAGGAGGCTAATACTGTATCACCTGTGACCTTGTTGTGTCCTGATATAAATTATGAATAGAAATTTAACCAAATAATTATGCGGGCAGAGAGAAATAATTAAAGGCAAATATCCCTCCAGTTCCCCTGGGTTATGCTTTAATGGGAAAGGGATGATAGTACAGTATACAACCCATATTATATACAGTACATATAGACAAAGGGAAGAACATGCAAAACTTCACACAGACACAAGGATCAAAACAAAGACCTTGGATGTGTGAAAAACTTTTCAGGACACAAAGGATTTGTATAGTATGTAAGCTTTTAAATTACATACTAACTCTGGATTGCCTTTCTGTTTCATCATGTGCAGCAGTAAAACACATTGGTGTGGTTATTGACTCCCGTCTTTCATTTGAAGCTCATGTGTATAATATTACAAGAACAGGCTTCTTTCATATCAGAATATTGCTAAGATAAACAAAATAATGTCACTACATAAACCAGAAAAAATAGTTTATGATTCTGTTACCTTAAGATTGGATTATTGTAATAATGCCTTACTGTCTGGATTTTCCAGCAGAATGCAGCGGCTAAACTCATTATTGGAACCAGAAGATCGCCAAATCGTCTCTAAGGTTGTCACGTTCTGCTGGTTGTTGGACTGTGGGTGTGTGTTTAGGCATAGGCGCAGAGGGGGTTAAGGTGTAACAAAGAGTCTTTAATCAAACAAACCATGAACAAAGGAAATGGTCCGCCTGGTTCCCGAACCGACCCATGCACGGGCAGTACACAATATATCCGTTTTCATCCCACGTCAAGTCACTAGCATTAATAAATGTGTTAAGAAAAAGAACCGCTCCGTATAGCCAACTTAGACAGGAAAGTTTAAATTGACTTGGTTTCGCCGCCATTGTGAATCCCCTACTGTCCCACAATGCACTGCGAAAAACGGCGAGTATGTTTAACCCTTAACACGCTGCTGCGAAACTGAGACACTGAAGTGGCTAAAATTAATTACCAAATGATTTTCTGCGGATAACTATTGCAGTAACTATAATGTAGCAGCTTTTTTGTTTTCAAATTAATATTAAACATATATCGGAAACGTGAAAGTATTAAAGTTTAAGAGTTCACTTCTGTTTGTCTATGAACTACCTGTGGTGTTAAATTCACACACTCAGGGAACAGTCTCGGAATTGTAACAGGATATCAGTGTATTTATCTCTCATGCTAATGAGTCCTGGCAGCATGATGGCATAATGTTTAGCACTGTCGCATTACATGCTCCTCCAGGGACGAGGGTTTGATTCCCACCTTGGGTCTGCTTGCATTATGTTTGCATTGTTTCCCCATGCTTGGTGGGTTTTCTTCAGGTAATCTGGTTCACACAAACTGTCCAAATACATGCAGACCAGGTTATTTGGCAATCCCAAAAATCAAATCCCTATAGTTTGTGTGCCCTGTGATGGATTTGTGTACCCTCCCTTGTGCCCAAAGTCTCCTGTGATAGGCTCCAGTACCCTGTGACCCTGTTCAGGATAAGATGGATAGAAGATGAATGAATATGCTAATAATTATGTGTAATTTTTCTATGTTTCTTTCGCATTTGCTTTTGTTCTTTCTTTATCCTACCTTACAATTCAGCTGATTAGATCAGGATTAAGGTACTTGTCCAGCAGTGCCAGTTCTTTTTTACTGGGATTTGAGCTCACAACCTTCCATTCAGTAGTCCAATGGCCTAAGCACAGAGCCGCCACCACAATGAAGCCAAAGATTGTGTAAATACACCGTCAATTGTTTTTGCAGGAAAAAAAGCTAATCTCTTTCTGAAGTTAATCTCTTATCTCTCTTATAACTAAAAAAGGTGGTCGGATAAAATCATGAAGGGAGATCACAAACATTTGGTGAAGCTGCATGGTAAAAAAAAAAAAAAATGAGCAGTAAAAAACATTGCTGTGGTTAATAGTGAAAGTAAGACAATTTCCATATGCACACAATGTTACTCAGGATTGGGACTAACAGAGTAAGAAGGGAAGCGATGCAACTTTCATGCTTAGTGGCTTAGTGGCTACTGTACAAGCATCTAGAAGCAGAGTAATGATCTTGAACTGCTTCAGTTGGTCAGGCTCAGCAAAGTTATGTGGCAATAAAATTAAGTTGATTAACTGAATGTGCTAAATGATCAGGGTATCACATCAATGTAGTTTTTATTCTGTAAAGGTAAATGAATATTCCAATACTCAAATTGTGATATAGTTTTGAGAGCATGAGAAATGGTTGTGTTAAATGGCAAAAGCCTATGAATAGAATCCTCACATACTGTACTTGGTTTTTTTTTTGGTTTTTTTTAAGAACCAGCAGCTTTCCAACTTTCTGGGGTATAACTCTGGTTATGGAGTATATGTGAAGATATTTACATCAAGGATCTGACATCGTCTGTGGACAGGTAGAGTACTTGTTTGGGAGCCGTTGAGGTGGTATTCACTGTTGGCATTCTGTTTTTTGGTTAAACAATGCAGAAATTGTTAATGGTGTCTTGGAGCAAGACATCACAATTACATAGATGTGATGGGACTTTATAGCCTGAATGGCCTGAATACCTTGCCACATATTCTTTGTGCATAGTTGCACTTTGGTTGTCTGATGGCCTGGGACAGATTGTCTCTTGCTGTGCATAGGGCTCCCCTGTTGTCTAGCCAACTGTTAATTAACAGTTAAACAGTAAAACCACTGATCACTGGATGTTTTTTTTTCCCTACATCATTCTGTGCGACTTCTAGTCACTCATTTGTGAAATTTCTAGGAGATCATAAGATTCCGAATTACTCAAACCAGTCCTTCTGGCACCAACAGCCATGCCACATTCAGGCTCAGTAAGATCATTATACTGTATCTTATCCATCCATCCATCCATCCATCCATTTATCAATCCATCCATCCATCCATCCATCCATCCATCCATCTATCTATCATTCTAGCAATAGATCTACCATCGACCGTGAGAGACTGAAAAGGCACCTATGAAACATTATTATTATTATTATTATTATTATTATTATTATTATTATTATTATTATTATTAATAATAATAATAATAATAATGTTGTTGTTGTTGTCGTCATCATCATCATCATCACAGTATGCACCATTCCTATGTTTGATGTGGAAATTAACCTCTTGACCTGCGTCTGCTGAATTCATGTATTGCACACCTGCAAATATGGTTGGCTGAACATATGTATAGTGAAAATGTTTATATAAAAAGCAACTAAACTCCAGAAGAGTTATTGGAAGCATGTAACACAATAATACAACAATTTATGTATGTAGACTATACATGCTAAAACATGCCTTTTGTGTGCTGTGAATATTCTCATTTTTAGCCAAGTGCAAAGGTTTACATATCCTTAAAAAATGAAAAAGACAAGGAAGTAATATTTACTCTATATTACATGTATATATTTACAGTGTTTAATTGCTGATATGAAAAACTGCCAAACAGTATATGGTAATACTTTGTTTTAAAGTTTAAAATTCTACCTTTCTGAAAGCAATATGATATTCTCTCTCTTTGTCATTATAACTAGCTCCATCTCTCTTTGAATTTACAGTAAGGGGAAAATAAGTACAGTGGGGCAAAAAAGTATTTAGTCAGCCACCAATTGTGCAAGTTCTCCCACTTAAAAAGATGAGAGAGACCTGTAATTTTCATTATACGTATACCTCAACTATGAGAGACAAAATAAGAAAAAGGAAAAAGGATTTTTAAAGAATTTATTAGCAAATTATGGTGGAAAATAAGTATTTGGTCAATAACAAAATTTCATCTCAATACTTTGTTATATACCCTTTGTTGGCAATGACAGAGGTCAAATGTTTTCTGTAAGTCTTCACAAGGTTTTCACACTGTTGCTGGTATTTTGGCCCATTCCTCCATGCAGATGCAGATCTCCTCTAGAGGAGTGATGTCTTAGGGCTGTCGCTGGGCAACATGGACTTTCAACTCCCTCCAGAGATTTTCTATGGGGTTGAGATCTGTGCTCGACACTGGCTCGGCCACTCCAGGACTGTGTTTGGATACCCTTATACAGTACAGTATATAGCCAAATGTTTGTGGACACCTGACCATAGCACCCTATGTAGTTCTTCTTCAATCTGTTGCCAAAAAAATTTATTTGAAAACACACTATTGTACAGTATATAATTAATTTGTATGCTATAGAATCACAGTTACAGTCATCTTCTGCCCAGATTCAGTGATAGATGAGATAATATTTTGTACTCTAATATGTCCTGGTACATTTCTCCATTCATGTCTCCTTTGATGACATGCAATGCCCCAGTACCTTTTGCGACATTTTCTCTAACACAATTATATATTGTTAGTATATTGTTGTACATTGTTTCTGTATGTATGTATGTACCATACTGTGCAAAAGTCTTGACCCACCCCACATTTCTTTATTTTTTGCTTCCAAAGAGCCAGATTTTCTTGCATTTGTTAAAGTGGTCTTGAAAAATAATTCTCTAGGTTTTCTGATGGTTTTCTTGGTTCTCATTTTTGGTAAGTTTTTGGCTCCCATTTTCAGTCTAGAACCTGTACCTGAAATCTGTAAATTTTTTCATAATGTTTTTCTTGTTAAGCCACACAGTAAACTATGAATTATTCAAGCATAAAAACATTCTAAATTAAGGCACGAGATGATGACAGATGATCAGGCCTGTAGGATACTGATGATACTGAAGGATGAAGGTTGACAACAGACGAATGGGCAAATTGAAGATAAATTTTTAAATTGTATGTTTAGGACTTTAAAAAAAAAAAATTATTTAATCCACATAATTAAATTTAATTAGAAAAAATGGAATGACTTACACAGTACTGTATGTATATATTTATGTATGTATAGTGCCGTGAAAAAGTTTTTTTTTTCCTTTTTTCCTTATGTTTATTTATTTATTTATGTATTGCATATTTGTCATAATTAAATGATTGAGTACGGAAGTGCATTGCATTCACAGAAAACAAAAAAAATCACAGAAATTATCTCATAATCATGAGATATTATCTCATAATTATGACTTCCAAACTCGTAATTATGACTTAATATAATTATGACTTCATATCTTGTAATTATGAGATCCTGATCTCATAATTATGACTTGCTATCTCATAGTTAGGACTTATTATCAGACTTATTACCTGATACTGGGAGATTAATCATTAATATGTCAACACTGCTCTGGTATCTAAAATGCTTAGGACTGTTCAGGAGGAAAGCACATTCTGACCTTCTCGAAGTGGCTCTCTTCCTTCAAGAGCAGCTAAATGCATCATGGATACAAAATCATTAAATTGATAAACTCAAACCATATGGAATATGTATTAATGCCGCAATTTATGAGACATCAGAAATATCCAGTAGTTAATTCACCTAGTGTACAATCATCAAGCTAAATGATAGGACAGGTGCTACATTTCCATGGGTGTGCAATGTGGCGCTTCCGAGCAAAAGGATCAGGATCTCATAATTATGAGATATTAAGTCATAATTATGACTTAGTAAGTCATAATTATGAGATCAGGATGTAAGGATTTTTTTTTTTTGTGAATGCAATGCGCTTCCATAATTGAGAACAAATCATCAGCAAATGCAAAATGTAAATAGTACACAAAGATAATCAGAGCAAATACAAGATGGTTTCATTTATTAAAGACAAAAAGCTGTCCAAACCTACCTGGCCCTATGAAGGTAATTGCCCCCTTGTTAAATCAGGAATGAACTGTGATTTTTGGAAAGCTAAATTAATTTTCACTTACCACACCCATTCCTGATTACTTCTAGACCTGTTGAATCAAGAAATCACTGAAGTGAAGAACGCTAAAAGATATATTTTTTAAAAACAATATATAAAAAAAAATTGCACATTCATGTAGTTAGGTATCCAGCCAGTCACATGGCAATACAAAAAAATTCAAACAACAGGCTCTAGTATTTACACAGAATTGTGGAAAAACTATTGAGCGAGCAAGTGGGCATGTGTGCAAATGCCTTGTTGATAATAGAGCTCAGGAAATTACCCAGATTGGTTTGAGATGCCAGGAAGGATACAGTGACTCAAATTTACTCTTTACAATTATGGTGAGCTCAGCATACACAAAACATCAACCTTGAGTTGGATGCACTACAAAAGCAGAGTGCCGCATTGGATTCCACTCCAGCCAGCCAGGAACAGGAATCTGAGGTTATCATGGACACAGGTTCATTGAAATATGACAAAAAAAATCACCTGGCCTTTTTCCAGTCCATGAGTCCATGACCGCCACAGATTCTTATTTTTTACAAAGATAACATTTTACCCGTACTGATGTTTGATGTGAACATTGTGGGCTGATTGATATTTCCAATATGCTTGTAGTGTATGATTGGATGTGTGAGTGTGTGTACACCTGCATGTTGCAACATCAACTTCCCCTACAGCAATGACTACTGGAGCGAAGACATAGGTCATGGCAGCCAACCACTGCTTACTGATGTCGGCTTGAGTAGATGGAGAGATGATTGAATGAATGAATGAACGAATGAATGAATACTATAAAATGTGGTAAGATATTTGAGGCAGAGGGACGTCACCACTCTCTTTGTGCAATAAATCAATCATGTATATTTTCTTTTAATGGTTGAACAAAACTGAATTAGTTCATTTTCATAGTAATAGTTTAAACCAGTATATTACTAGGAAATGTTTAGATATGTTTTTTTAGTCAAACATTTAAGGTAACAGCCTCTCCCAACCCCCTGTTTAATCACCATATCTTTGCTGTTTCCTTTCTCTTTTGTTGTTTCACTGTTTCTTCTGTCTATCACCTTCTTTCTGTCTCTTCCACCCTACACTGTGGCCCATCCCCCCACACTGAAATGTTCACTTACACATGCACACACACACACACACACACACACACACACATATACACACATGTGCAGACAATCACACAAAGTTTTTCATTCTAGAGATGACGGCAGAGATAAGAATGCAAAGCAAGTCTCATCTGTCTGCTTGTGTTTTACCTGAATTTTGAAAAAGTCGATCTGGTGAGGAAGCGAATCAGACCTTCAAAGGCCATGAGACAGAACTTAAAACAATTGCTTTTTATTGTGTTTCTACATGCAGCTTGCAGTAAGCATTTACTTAGCGAAAGAACAAATGTTTCCTTTTTCCGTAAGTCACATCTACCATGTGGCACAAAGACTTCTGTCTATAAAAGACTTCTGTCAACTATTTAATAGCTAATAGTACAAGAAATCAATCATTTATTTACACATTCGACATGCATATTTCATCATGAGTTCTGAGAATATGCATACATCTACAGAGTTCTTGGTAATTTCAAGTTTGCACTAAAAATAAGCAATATCTTTATATCATTGCCTGATTAGCAGTGTTAGTAGTGGAGGGTTTGGAACATATGACGTAATTAACCAGGACATTTCTGGGTCCACCCATGCCCTTTATCAGTTTCAACCAGATCCAATACACCGACTGTCAAACACATGATACAGTACCAGTCATAGGATTAGCCTCTCGCTCTCTCTCTCTCTCTGTGCTCAATTTCTCCTGTTATTCCTCTATCATATAGTCATGTCACTCCACGGTATGAAGATGCATTCTTAATTCATTGCAACCACAGGAAAACACTTTCTAATAATACATGTGTTACCCAAGGCTATTCACATACATGCTCAAAGAAAGTAAGAAAAGTGGCACTATTTAATTAATCAATATATATGGGCAATTTGAGTAGTAAACACGGCTCAGAATGAAAGGAAGAGATTAGAGAGTTCCTAATCACCCTCTCAGATGCATCAAGACTGCGGTTGACTTCATTTGCTCCAACTGTTCCTCCCAGCCAAACAAACATCTGTGGGTTTTTTTCCTCTGTTCACAAACTTAACATTATCCTGTAACTACACATCTACAACTGCTCATCCAGTGTCGCCTGGAAAAAGAGGGTTAACCACAATCAACAAATAAAGCAAATGCTTATTTCCTAAGATAGACTTCCCACACTTAGGGACTAGTTTAGTGGTTTACTATGTACAAAGATGTGAATGGGATATTAATATTGCTGGGAAGTCACAGGGCATCGGTTCTAAGTGATGAGGCTATGAAGAGTTCCCACACTCTCTGTTGGTGGTTTAATGGTACATATACTATTCAAGAATTGTTTATCACCAACCCTCACTCACGTACACCTACCATCTGTTTTTAACCAAACAGATGAAAAAATAACACCCTAACCCTTGCACCCCCCACTCTGCGGCAGAGGGAGAGAGAGAGCGAGAGAGAGAGAGAGTAAAGCAGTCAATTCTGTAAGCTGCTGACTACTCTGGTGAGGAAATCCACTCCAGATGTGTACAAATCGCCCGCTCTTTTAATTGCTATTATCATGTTTGGGGCTTGATCACTAGCAACTTACTCATAAAGAGGTACAGATGATTGCACAGTCTCCTCAGAATAAATCATTATATTGGTTGTGTTTGAATTTCTCTTCCTATTTTGGCCATCATCACATTTGTGGAGGGGTGAAGGAGGAAATTGGCATTTGCATCTCCCATGGTTAATCAGATCCTAATTAGGAGCTGGTTGGGTTGGTGCAGAGGAGTGGTTGAGCCTTTGAAACTTGCCCTCCCCTTGTTCTTCATAATGGCTTTTTTTTTACAAGCCTGTTTGAGGTGGAGAGAGCTGGAATCGCTGGCAGAGCTGCCAGTGTGGCACATGGCGTTTCAAACAGCACTCAAAAATCAATCTAGAACTCTCAAATGACAGGCCACCCCTTGGCTGTAATCACTCTGAACTACAAAGGCAAAATAAATAAATAAAAAATAATATATATTTAAATAGAAATATATCAGCAGAAGCCATAACATTCTGCATTTGCATGTGTATTAAGCCATAACTGCTAAGAGAAAGCACCCATAACGTTCTTTGGTCAAAAGATGTGATGTTTAAAAAACACAACACATGTACATGAAATATATAAGAATGAGAGAAATAAAAAGACAGCACTGGGACATGTGCTACTCAATGAGCTGTTTTTTTTTTTCTCCTAGGAATACCAATGCCATGCAATTCTATATCCTTCTTGTCTCTTTTAAATATTAGTAGCTATAACTGATTATCTTTGATTCATCACATACATATGCAGTGAGGGACATGGGAAGTCTTTTTACCTGGGGGTGCAGGAATTTTAAGCAGCATACATGTGGCATGTGCTATATATTATTATTATGTTAGCAGTTGCAGCTAGAGTTGCAGTTAAAAAAAACTCCTGAAAGTCAGAGGTCCTGCAGTCCCCGTAGCAACATTTCTTCCTGTATCCTTGTATACCGTCAGATCTGGAATTATCGGCACCCTTAGTGAAGGCTATAGAATAGTGTCTTAGTGGGAACAAGTTTAATTTCACTTAATTTTGCTTCATATGAACTTACTACAGACAGTAACTCAAGCTCAGGCATCGACTGAGTACTCTGAAGCTGTGGAGTGGCAAATATATTTAAAAAATTTAAATATTTAATATAAATATTATATCTTACTCTTTAAAATAGTCTTACTCAGAAAATGGCATTTCTTAATGAAGACTAAAATTAATTATCTTGTGTTTTTTGTTTTAGATTATATTTTGGTAGTTTAACTAACCATATGATTAAAAAGATGGACTGTTTTACTTTTGAAAATATGAAAAGTCACATGGGAATACAATGAAAAACAGATTGGTCCATACACTTACCAGCCTGTTAATGTTTTACCTCAGTATACTCTTACAAACAGGTGTCAAAAAAATAGACAAGCGTGTTTTTCCCAAGTTTTTTCCATGTAATGTTAACTTTTATAGTGAGATCTTTCTTTGTTGTAATTTTTGTACATATCGGTGGTTCTAACTTAAATGGATAATGTTTGATCTAAAGAAGATTTATAGCAACTTTATTTGTACAAATTATTTAAAGGCTTTAAACTCCTAAGTGTTCATTCATTTGTTTCTGTAAATAAGAATGTCAAGGCTTCAAAACTATGAAAGCCCACCCCCAAAAAAACTCTTGAAGAATCTGTTTTTTCTAAGACTGTATTATAAATTATGATATGTAACAAATCATTCTTTACTATACAAATTAAACAGCATTTGAGAATCGAAATTTAAGAAGGATCAGGTGGGACTACATGCTTCAGAATGTGTACGGTATACAGTATCTATCACTCAACATCTAACTCTTGTATATTCCCAACTCGACTCTTGATCCATTTATTTTATATATTTGTACTTATTAAATAGTTATTTAGCTAGATAAGTTCCATTCAATTATAAATATCTTCTTCACAAAAGACCCTGAATGTAAAATGCACGGTTTATATCAACATGACATGTGCACAGAAAATTTCATACATGACATGACTTCATACATATTAAATTGCACATCAACAACAACAGACAGCTTATCATTACAACAGGTTTTATTAAAGCATTTAGAATTAATTCATTTAAAATATTGTTTTCTTCACAATATTTTCTAATTCGAATCATTTTAAAACAAGTATTCAAAAATGAAATTTAGGATAAAACCTTTACACACAAAAATAGGTTATATTCTCATCCTTTCTTGCTGTCTTTTACCTAATTAAAATGTACAAAAGTCAATTACATATCATCATACAAATTTACATAATTTTATTCCCACATTTTTAATGAATGTGTGAATATTTTAAATTACTTAGGACTCTTCATAATCTGCAAAGGGAAGCATCATTAAGTTTTCAACACACTGAAAACAAACTTTTCACCTTATTGTATATGGTATAAAGTGTTTATCAAAGGTATGTTTTGTAATAGTTTTAATATTCAGTTAAACATTATCTGGGAAACAGGATTGCTATAATAGAATTTTAAAAACTGATAACATTCGTGTATTTGGCATAATCTGTCTTGACTTTGCCAGGAACCCATTTGCTGATAAAATACACATCTGACAGATTTACTGATTTTAAATGGTTGTTAAGCATGGTGACATTTCTAATGGCACCAACTTGTTTCACAGTAAAAAAAACATTTGTAAATAATTTATTTTAAATTTAAACACTTCACTAAGATATGCTAAACAATTCTGAAATAGGCAACAATTGTGTTTTTGACCAGCTACAGTTTTACCAAGTTGTCAAAATGTGTGGCGTTTGGTTTCAAAGAAATAAATGTTTAAATTCGTTTCGGCAGACAGCCAATATTTCCCAAGGAGTACTCCACACACATGTGACTGCACAGCATGATGCATTTAATGGGAACATGTTTTGCACCTTATCAGAAACATAACATCATGTGTTTATTAGAACTTCTGCAAACCATCTACCTACGGATCTACCAAAGGTTTGCAAGTTAAATAACACACATTAATGAACGATTACACATGATTTAGAATAATGAGTTTAATTTTGATTATATATAATTAACATTTAAGTACTAAATAACTTTAAAACATTTGAGCGTAATTCACATTAGCCTATCTCTACAATCAGTAAAAAGAAATTGCATGTGCACAATACAATTATATCCTTTTTGTAGTGACATAATGATTACAATTTATAACAAAAAATGGACAACAGGTATACACAAAAATAAAGAGAATTATGATTTTAAAAAATTTAACATGAGAGGAAGTTTAGGGGAAGAACTAAAAAAAAATAAAAACAGACAATATTCTGATATATATCACTTTATAATATTGTTACTTATTCTTCTAGCTCCTAAAGCTAATGTTTTTGGATCTGATTGCTTGATTTAATTAAAAAAAATTTTTTGATTGGCCATTAAAGCAATTAATAATAATAAAAAAAAAGTAAGCAGATTCAATCCCTTTACTTTTGACTTTTTGATCATTTTAATCGATCAACCAATTACTGAGGCCAATCAGAGGGATTTACAAATTCAGAATTACAACATATTTTCTAATTTAAAAAAATGTTGCTGTTTTTTTTGACCAGCCCACAGCAACAGTCATATATGAGGTTGCTTCATGCACTTTTATCTCAATTAGATGAAAGAAAGATTTGTTGATTAGTAGCGAATACATGAAAGAAGAAATATCAAAGTTTTGGCTGTAGTCCAAACGGACGCGCGGGTTTAGTGACCCAGTAAACAATCAAGCAAAATCTCTCTCTCTCTCTCTCTCTCTCCTATTTATTCCCTCCGCCAAATAAAGCGCGACACTTCCGTCTCAAAGATCATCGTGGGTCCAAAAGAGGAAAAGGCGTCCTGATCGTTTCCCCATCAGTCTCAACTCTATTTACATCAACTTCTTTATAAGAAATAAATAAATGTGATTTTAAAATAATGTTCAGTGCTTCTCCCAGGCGCTTCAGTGTCCCCGGGGCGGCATGGCTTCCTGGAGTCAGTCAGCCTGTTGCTCTGTACATAAAACGTGTTTTCTTCGTTAACATGGAGCTTATGGAAGACCCCCGAGCTCCACTCACCTTCCCCCTGCCTCTGTGTCCACTAACGCACTACACAGTACACACAAGCACTCCGATACCTACAAAACTGTTGTCCTTCACTGCATGCCAGTTACTACACTGTCTAATGCTAATCCCATTTTTATCGACGACCTTATAATTATTCTGTTTAGTTTTACCCGTGCTAGACTACTATTTAGACATAGAGTACTATTTTGACACACTATGTAGTACTGGAGTATACAAGTATAGTATTTAGCACGTATCCCCTTCCCCCCACCTCTCTCTCTCTCTCTCTCTCTCTCTCTTTCTTTCTATGTCCACTCACACATCCATCAGCAGGGTCACTGGTGTGGAGGGGGAGGGTTGGGGGCTGGGGAGCTGAGGAAATGGGCTCACAGTGCCCTGGAAGTGATTCCTTTTCTCCCCTGAAACACACAAGGTAAAATGAGATCAATGCCAAAATAAACAAACAAAATAAACAAATAAACAAATTAATTGACATGTATGGGAACTTCTCTCCCCTCTCTTCATCTTCCTCCTCATTCTCCTTTATTATAATAATAATAATAATAATAATAATAATAATAATAATGCAAGCCCCTTTCATGCATTACATATGAATATGACAACATTATTAACACAGCTTTTGGTAATATTTGCAAAGCGTTTTTCTTTCTTTCTTTCTTTCTTTCTTTCTTTCTTTCTTTCTTTCTTTCTTTCTTTCTTTTTAGACCTGTCTAAAGTCTAAACCCCTTTTGAACACAGAGAGCCTGAAACAGCTCATGAATGTAATAACAGTCTTATTAAATAATGTATTTTAGACCTGTCTGTTAAAATAATGAATAAAATTCTTTACAAACGATAAAGACATAAGAAATACGCATAGAATTGAAAGAAAAGACTAGATCTCATAGTTTAATCGACTTTTAACGTATTTAATGTGTAGCAATTAGTAACATGACAGTATAATGCAGATAAATAAATAAATAAAATCATTTATTATAGATAAATTATAGACCTCTAAAATGGAATCAAAATATTGAATATGTTTTTCGTATTTAATAAAATTCGAGGCTGGATGCCTGATGGAAGAAATATAACATACGCATAAACTTAATGCGAATATTAATAGTTTAATGCATTTTCCCCAAATTGATGTTGAACCACATACATTTTTGCCAAATGATATTATTAATCCATAAATATCTGAAACGAATAATTTTAGAACGCTGTGCATTATGGATATCCCATGCAAGTAACAACGAAACACACACACACACACACACACACACACACACACCTACAGGCACTTACACACAAACGAGTTTAGAAGACCCGGTAAAAAAAAAAAAAAAAAAAGTTTGTGAAAGTGGCCTGACGTCACACTCCCACAATGCTCGCGCCCCAGAACTCTGGCGCTGCAGCCTGAGGAGAGCGAGCCACTCAGGCCCCGAAAAAAGCCAAATATTATAGAAAAATTGAGAAAAAATAATAAAACAACAGATCCAGAGGAGAAAGCCCGGAAAAGGTGTCGTGGGATCTCCCGCGGTAAGTTCGCGCTCACTCGGTGACGGAATGTTACCGGGTTTCCTTGTGAAATTGACTAATGCGGTGCTGGAAACTTTTTTGCTGGTTAACTGCTCGCTTTTTTTTCTGCAAGTCTTCAAAATGTGGCTGCACGTTCTGCTGTATGCATGCGGGCTGTTTTTGTTGAACAAGATCCGATGATCAGACATAATCGAACCGATCGATGTGGACTACAGAACGAGGGTTTTATTGACAAACTTAGGGTCGGTATTTCCCCCCTCGGTCCCACGTAATTTATTGTTTTTTTTCTTCTGGTTTTTGCGAAAACCACCGAAGCGTCGGGCATTTAATTTTTAATGACGCGACCCCGCTCGAAAAAGAAAAAAAAAAGTTCGATAAACACTGCTCCGATATGAATAATTCAGTCAGTAAACAAAATGCATTGGGTGGCGCATGGCTTCAGCACTGCCAGTTGATGTTCGGCGTGACTTTGGCTCGATCGGTGCAGTTTTGAGCAATTTCTGAATGTTTCTCGACCCTCTCTCGAGTCGTGCCTGAGCTCAGCCCGGGAGACCCACGAGTTCCTGTTGGCTCTCAGGCTCTAGTTGAGTTGCGAACGCATTTGTTTCTCCGGTCGCACTTTGACTCTCTTGTCGCTTTACTCGCAGCAGTGACTCAAAATCTAAAAACGGCTTTACGCAGTTTACACTCTACTCTTGAGTTGGTGTACTTCTTCCATGCTGCGATGGTACTCGATCTAGCTATGGTTTTTAAACATATATATAAATATATATATATAATTTAGATCTCTCTTTTAGTTCTCTCTCTGTGCATTTCTCTAGGGGGAAATAAGTTATTAGGGATGTCAGAACTTTTTTTTGGGTAGTGGTGGGGGTTGCACCTCCTTATGCAGGAGATTACCTCATTCAGCATTCGGTTGTTTTTCTTCACTGTTGTTGCACATTGTGTGGCTGTTTGGTGGTTTTGCTTGGGTGACTCTGACTTTTTTGGTTATTGGACAGACGCTTCACAGACCAGTCATATGCTGATCTCGGTGAATCCTTAGTTTATCTATTTTAAGGGGGATCAGTAACCTAAACACGCTGCGTTCACGGTGTCCCTCTCAATGTAAGCACACACCGTATCTCTTGCGAATGAAACGTGTCGGATCGTTCCTGAAGTTTATCTACAGCCATTAGCCTCTTTCCTGCTGTGATCAGCACGGGTTAATTAACTGATACATTGCTATTACATCTTTATATTCGTGCAGGCTTGCCCACAACACCTGTAGCTGCTTTCACAGATGATGATGATGATGATGATGATGATATCTGTTTTTACTCTCACTGGCATCTTATTCGAGTCATATGCACCCTCCTTCCCCGTCCTTAAATGAAACAGAGTAAATGCTCCAACCGGTTAAAAACATTTCATCGTTGTTTCTCTCTCTCTCTCTTGAGAGAGAGAAAACACTGATGGATCTGTAACGGGGTACGAGCTTGGTTTCCACTTCCACTGCCTCGAGCTGCAGAATAAGGAAATGGAAGCGAGGCGCGTGACGAGACGCTGCTTTTGTTATTGAAGCTTTTTAGAGTGCTTGAGATCTTTTTTTTTTTTGTGCATAAACCAGTTTTGTTCAAGCTAAATCCTAACTGTAAAATCTGTTGCATTTCTTGCTGTGTCCTGAAAATTTATATGGTTCTGTAGAACACATGTGCTTGTTATAGCCTTTCACTGATTGCATACTGAGTGTATTTATATGGAGGAAAGATAGATTTATTGACTTTCTATGTTTTTTTCCCTCCTTTGACTGTTGCTGCATGCCTCCTGAAACATCACAAACTGCAAAAACCTTGTGAATCATGCAAACATAGAAATTAAAAGAAAAACCCACTAACCTCAGATGTATGAGTGCCTGTGCTTTATGAAGCTTTAGTGTGTTCACAATAATGCACACTATAAGACATATGTTGTAGGAGTTCTCCTGCAGAACATCTACACTGGTTAGTGTTCTTAGCAAATGGCATGCAGATTTTAGTCATCATAACAAGTGTAAATGTTTTCCAGATTTACTCTCCCTCAGTGTTTAACCAACACAGGATAAGATAATTTTGCTCTGTTTTGTAAAGTTTTTTTTTTAATGTCGCCTATTTATACCTTGTTATTTTGTTCAATAATGTGTGTAGTATAGAGGACATGTAAGCGTTATAGGACTACATGTGGGTAGTGCTATTCACTCCAACAAAAACTGCCAGAACTTTTCATACCGCATCTGTCCATGTGCTCCCTGAAAAGGCAGCACATTACATGCCTGATTCAGTGTGTATGTGTGTGAGGAAAGAGAGTTAGAGAAAGAGAGAGAGAGAGAGAGAGAGAGCATGTGTGTCAAGTTTTTTTTTTTACTGTTCTGAAGGCTTTGCACAATCCTGCAGCACCTCGGTGGGGAAGCAGGCTGATTATCATGAGAAAAGAGCATCAGAGGGGTTAATGGGTGGAACAGGCTCTGGAGCACACAAGCTCTAGTTAATAACTGAGCACAGAATTGGGGAGAAAAACTTCATAAGCGTCCTCACGTCTGTATTTTCTGACTGGAAGTAGAAAACAGAGAGTGCTGGAACTTGGAGTGACAGAGGCATTACTGCTGCCGGTGAAGAACTTGTCTTGTTTTTTTTTTTTTTTTGTTTTTTTTGTGGAATGGAGTTTAGCTTCGACAGCATGAAGAAAGATATCGTTGCTTGGCTTTGGGCGTTTAGATATTGTGTCTATATTTCTGTGCGGATCTGTGTATCTGGTCAGTGAGAACATGTTATGCATGTCAGTTGCTCCTTAAACAGAGCACTGGGGAGTGTTTATTTGGCTTAGTCCAGTGTCACTGTGTTATGAACAGTAGCAGTGACTGTTGAACCCTGTGGGTGCCCTGGGTCACCCCATAAAAAAGAACAAAAAGGACAGAGGGAGGAGGAAACAAAGAGGTAGATAAAATCAGGCCAAGTTCATAAAGCCAGTATAACTCTTCTTCCTGTCAGGATTTTACTCTTTTCTTTTTTTAATTTTTTTATCTTAAATAAATTAAAATGCCATCGGTTCCCCTGCAGTGTTGAAATATGATACGATTTACAGCGTGTAATAATATATTTTTCAGGATAATTATTTTGCTAATAAACAAGCAAATTCTGGCCAATTTTATAAATAAGATAGAAACCAGAGGTATATCTTGTTTGGTTTTCTGAACAACCATTGAAGTGTTTACACCGGCTGAATATTTATAAAGCAGTAAAAACCCTTTACTATAAATTCTTCCATGTAACTCATTGTAGCATGGCTAGAAATTACGCAGTGAAATTGGGGGCTGCTCATGCTCATTAGAAGCTGGAGGAAATCAGATTACATATTGAAATTTAAGGTGGATTAATCTGGATCATATTGCAAACCAAAATACAGGAGGTTTGGCATGTTTTAAATGTATTTTATATATAATTAAGTATTATTTTATATATAAAGTCCTTAATCGCATGGCTTTCTGAATTGAGTTTTAGATGGTGTAGGACGAGATTTTCAATGTGTTGTCGTTCTGTTTCTGTACCATCTCCCTCTCTTTCTCTTCATTATAGTTTTTCCTCATACGTCTAGTGCAATTCTTTGTTTGTATACTCCAGTTTGAGCTGATGTAGATTTTTTTGAAAAGAATTGACCTTTTAGACATCCCTGTGCACTGCTAGTAGGCTAATAGTAAATAAACATGAACTGTAAATGAAAATAGTAAAGTAGTAGACACATAAGTTGTGTTGATTGGTCTTAGCTGTAGACATCTATCGTGTTAATAACACAAAAGAAGTAAAATCCTGGTACGCGTTTGGGTGGGACTTAAAGGAAGCCATGTGAATCAAAGTGAGAACGAAATCCTGAAGTAGTTCATACAGAAAGAAATGCCGTCGACCAAAACCGTGTAACAAAACGATAATAACACCATTCTATCACTATGACTTTGTCATCATATTATATTTCTTATTTCTTTTTGTGAGGTAGCTTTTAAAGTATTTAATGTATGTGCTATTAAAATGTTACAGCTTAAACATGCTTTTAAACATCCAGCAAAGCTTCATGAAAAGTCGAACAAAACATTGCTAAGCACACTGATTATAAAATTCGAAGAATTTAGTGGTCATAACCAAATATTCTAATGAGCAGATTTGATTGGCATCCAACTGTCCAAGATTAAACCCCTGCTATGGGACTCAATCAGAATGACACCTAACAGCTCTCGCTGGAGGAATTGTGATTGTGTAATTCTACGTGTCTGAATTATACAATCCTCTGTTTGGTGTGTATTCCAGCTTTAGCCTGGTAGTTGCTTGCTTTTGCTTAACAGTTCACTCAGACTAAAAAAAAAAAACTCATTTCAGTGTGAATGCATAGATTTGGTAAATGCTACGTGGGAGGGACGGGCAAAATCAGCCTTGTGATTAGAGAGGATAAAGCTTAATTAAGCCTTACTCAGGAGTAGGACTGCCAGCTTGTATCAATAGGGGTGGAATTCTGGCAAGTAAATGTAGACATTGGATAGTCACCAATTATTCATACTTTATACATGCATATTTCGTGCCCACAAACCCGACAGTAAACCTAATTAGAAAGCAACCACACATTTAGGCTTTAAACACTTCAGTCCCCTGGTAAGTTAAATTGCTTTTGTAAACAATTCATTATGTTTCTTCAGGATGGTGCATTTTATTCCAGCACAATCTGTCTATATTTATTTATGTCTGAACAAGATGATGCAAACATTTCGAGAAAGCAAAGAAATGTTCACATCAGTGCTATTTAATAAATTTTGGATGGAAATTCATTTGCCCTATAATATGGCTATAATGTAGAATGAAAGTATTTTATATTAATTATATTAGAAATATTTTAATATAACCTTAAACATTAACCTATAATGTTTTAAAGGATTTTTACAGTTATAAAGACGATAGTAATAAAAGTGAAATATAGTCTTTAACTCTTACTTGGGTGAAGAATGACATTTTGTTAAAAAAAAAAGTATTTTTTTACGTTTAACTTAATCTGTTTTATATATACTGTATAAGGGGGAAAAATACCCTGAATGGGTGAGGAACCTTATATGGTAACTTAGCAAGTTATTGTCCATGATTTGCACCATAAAAATGACAGCAATGAAAAAAAAGAGAATCTCAAAAGTTAAAAAAGGCTTAAAAAATTGAAATTGAATTCTTTTTATTTTTGATTTTGAAAGTTTGAATTTCCACACATTCCTATGAGTGATCACTAAATGGTTAAAATGTTATGGTGATTCAAAGCAGTCTTTTCAAAATGTATCAATTCATCCATCCTATCATTTTTATTAGAGGTTTAACAGGACGAAATCCTATGGTACTGTTTTTTAAATATATGCCTTTATGCCAGTTGGGATTTTTATCTCTATCTTCATTAGTTAAATATTCAAAAGTATGAATACTTTTTAAAAATAGATTTTATAGATTTATGTTATAGATGTAAGCACTTGAAGGAACAGCAGTTTATTTCATCCTTATTTTCCAATAATGCTTGTGGTCTTTAAAGTCCTGATTAAAAGCATGGTATTAGAGAGCCAGCAGAAGGAGTGAGGATCAGTGTTTTATGAGGCATCTCTGGAATGGTGTTTAAACACTGTTGGCCACAACTGCAAACCCGAACCCAATTAACCTCCCTATTATGAGGAGAAAATCCTGAAGTAATATGTGCTTCTTTTGTCATCTCCTGGCAGATCTCTGGAGGTTGAGAAATTAGGCTTCAAATATGCAGCAATTTCCTTATAACTTTCCAATTTCAAAGTTACCTTTTTCCCCACAAAACAATCAGATCACATGTTTTGAGCAAACATCCACTAACAAGCACCTGAAAGTTACATATGCATAGCTTTAGATGCCCCACCTTCCTGGACTGGCACACATTCTGACTGCACTTGCAGTATGTGATGTTCAGAGGTGGTAAGAAGACGCTAGATACTTGAAGTGCATGCTGAGTTGAAGTCCATTTTTCGAACACAACAACCCAGCTGTGGCTTTTTAGGGGCTGTAAGGTCATTCATCATGAACCATCATGCCAGAGACAAAACTGCTATTTACTACAAGCAACGCATTGCTTTGCTGTGAACCTAACCGTTAATGATGGCGCTGTTAATTTAAATTAGATAAAAGAAAAAGCTGTGCGCTGGTGTTTTATTCCAAATTTTCCAATTGTAGGGGGCTTCTAATGTGTTGCGCAATATGTTGAGAGCAGTCTAGGATTTCACAGCATTCCATGATGCATTTAGGAAGCAGTTCATGCCGCATGGTTTAAACGTGAGTGTACGTTTGCCAGGAAACACAAACCAAGCAAGATGAGCCATCAGAAATGTTACAAGATGGTACTGTTGTACAGGTTGAGGTTGTTGAATGAGGGAATTATTTAGATGCTTAGAATTCACAGCAACGTGACGAAATTGTAGCATCACAGATACTGATAAATGAGTTAATTACATATTTTAACGGAAATTGTTCTTTGTCACCGAGAAAGCAGGTATTAGTAGAAACTTGAGCTGAAATGAATAACAAGAGAGCTTACGGTTTTAGCATCTGTTTACCATTCCCTCTGGGAAAGAAAGTCATCGAAAGAGCTGCAATAAGAGATTAGAGGATGGGCAATTTTTAAACAAAACCACCCAAAATGAGCGGCTCCATCGTTACAGGAACACAGTCATGCACTGAGAATGTGGCAGAATTCGAGTGCCCTTATGAATCACCAAGTAGAAGAAGAAAATGCAGAGAGGGAAAGAGACTAGGAGGCAGGTATGGAGATCACGACGGTTGCAGTGTTAGTCGAATGCATTCGGCAAGTTTTGAAGACTTCATTTAAACAAGAACATGCAGCTCCACCTCACAGCTCCAAATGACTTTGTGTAGGAGCTGAAAAAGAAAGACTTTTAAAGTTTATTCGCAACAGCGCTCGCATTTACAGGATGCTTTTAATTGAAAGATGAGGTTTCCAGGTATAACATGGATTCGAGCTTGTGGGTGAATAACAAGAAGGAACAAGAAAGAAAGCCGATGATTATTGAAGGACGCCGTTTAGTCCGATGTCAGACACGCGTTCACTTTAAAAAAAAAAACTGTACAGATTAAACACTTTTTTAGAATTTTTTATATTTTCTTACATAACTTATTAAAATGAATCACATGTTACTTTTTTGAGGGGAATTTGCAGAGTGTTTAGGGACAGGAATGTGAAATTTACCATGAGTAAATGTGAAACTGAAGACTGAGAATGAGAGAATTCAGTAAATAGGGAAGGATATATGGATGTCAAGCAACTACATAATGTTACTCTCAGATTCACTAGAGTTTGTACAGATATATTTCATAGCAAAACATTGACTGATTAAGGCTTTTTTTGTAACACAGTTCCCACGGCATTTTATGCATTTTCCTAGAGTGAGACAGACACAAATATTAAATGCCGAGATCTGTACAGTTCTCTAAATTTGCTTGTAAATGAGTAGTTAATGAGTGTGTCATGTTTCTTTTATGTGTGTCAGGGTTTCTTTTATGTGGGTTTGTAGTGGAATGGTCCAAAAGTTATAATATTGAAAGTTGGAGTGTACATTCCACAGAAAAGCACAGTTTTGTGCTTTCCTTTGCTATTCTTCTTTTTGGCGAACACATCTTAGTAGGTAGGTACAACTTAGTCATAATGGCTTTGAGAAGGGGCTGGACAAAAATGTAACAATTTATCACACTATCGAATAGAGAGGAACCGCAATTCTTTTGTTTCTCATCACATTAACAAAAATAAATAAATTTTTATAATATTTATTACATTTCTAATAGAGATTCATGAATCGTTCAGCCATTGACTGGAATTGGCTGTTTTTTAGTATGATCAGACATGACTGATCCCATCGAATATAACTGATTCTGTGTCGAGTGGAAAAGTGCAACAGAAACGCATTTTCATGCCGTTACTTTATCAAAAGTTGCGTGCATTAAAAGGCATTAGTCCGATTAGTATTTTCTACAAACTCAGTAAGCAAATTAATCTACTCACGCTTACAGAAGTCTCTAAACATCATGAGTGCTGATCGAAATAGTTTCAAGAAACGCTCAAGACTTCGGAGGAGTTTGAGGCGCTAAAACATCACTTCTTCTTTATAATCCTAAGCAGGTGATACACTCTAAACTGTTTACACACTGGCATCCCGTGTGGTATTTACTAAGTTTGTTTAGAAATAATAGTTATGGAAGGAGACAGAGATACATGCTTCTCAGTAGAAATTTGGGTTTTTGTAAAATGGTAAACTCTTGTATTTGAATATAAGGGACAAGGTACATTTAATTCATGTTCAATCTAGCTGTGAAACTATTGAATAAAACTTTAGAGTTATGACAAGTTTTTTTTTCAAAGTTCAAAGTCTTAAAATTGTAACAAAATTGGAAAAATATAACAAGGAATTGGGGTATTTATGAAATCATGATACTTTGTGGTACAGAATAGCAATATTAGTCAATATTTATATATTATAGCAATATTAATCGAATCTGGACCAGAGTATTATCATAATATTGTATCACGTGGTGGTTACTGATGGTTCCCATCCATACTATTAACCTTGATGTATATGATAAACTTTTTGAAGATATTGTGAATTTGGTAATAATTTTTATGACATTTAATTTAATAATAATTACAAATTGATTGCAAGCAGTTTAATATATAAAAAAAAGTCTAACGTAAAAAACATTTTTTTGTGATTTTTTTTCTTATTTTATATAAGAAAATTTTAAAACATTAAACATAAGGATGATATAAACATTAAACATAAGGATGATATATTTCTCTGTTAATAATAATTTAATACCTTTTTCCTTAATACAACACTATTTTATTGGTCAATTTGTTATCAAATATATTTTATCATACTTGTAATGCTTTAAAGAAATGCCTTTGAGCCTCATGATGTATTTTAATGATTTTGTTAACTTCAGCTTGAAAATTAGTTGATTAGTTAAGTTATATTTGACTAATGATGTGAATTAAATGAAGAAAAATATCTGTTATTTAATTTAATTGGATGCAAGTCAGAGTGCAGTTTATGGTTGTGATTATAAGTTAGCCACCATTTTACCCACAGATTTTATTATAGTTAATAATACAGTTTATTACCACAGTCACTTAGTTTATATACAGCATACTACAAAATGTCATATCCATAAATTCTGTGAAGCAAAGATGCTATAAAAAATACAAAAATGGTTTGTATATATCAACACATTTTTCTCTAAAGATCAGTTAACAGTAAAATGTCTTTTAATTGCCTTTAAAATAGTACTGGTTCTCTCAGGTACACTGACAAGCAATTTGATACAGAACATCAGCTGGTATATTGTTTTAAGCATCTCAGATAACCTGCCACATTTTTTTCATACATTCCAGACATCACCTGTCTCATTGTTTCTGTTTCTGTAGGCTGCATACAGCTCAGTCAAACAGATGGTATTTCCTTTAACAACCTGCAAATGAATTCTCCAAAACATCACTTTGGATTTAAATATATAAAAATATATAAAACACATATAGTACAATGCAAGTATTTTTATATTAGGAAAAGTCCATGCATTTTTTTTATACTGAGGGGCCCAAAAATGTATACACACCTTAATAATAATATATGCATAAAAATGTTATTACAAAATTTATATCAACATCAAATTATAGCTGTATGTCATGTTTGAATTATGCAATCAGATTAGATGCTCAAATTGGTCACCATCAGCATCCAGACACATTTGATTTCAGCAAACTACTGCATGAACAACATTGTTTAGATTGTCTACAGGGATTGCTCTGCATGATACTTTTTTTTTTAACTTTTTGGTCACAAATTTGTACGACTGTTAGTCTTGCTGGTGGTTCTGTTCTGAACACACGTCGGCATTGTTGTTGAACTTCTCATACTTTTTCAAATTTACAATACCCCTTCAAAATTATCTTGCGTTGCTCGAAAGTAAAGTGTGCCTCCTGACGGTCACATGACAGCATCAACGATGGTGCGACCACTGACATTTTTAGAGGAAACATAACACTTCACATTCCTCTCATAATTCAGTTTATTCAGTAATTAAATTTTTTTGGCCTCTCTGTATAAAAACATTCATGCAAAGATTGTGTGTGGTATTAAAAATAAGGAAATAAAAAAACTGCTAATTCTGGGTTGGTAATTTTAATGGATACTATTCATGTTTCTGTTTGTACCTATTAGTCTCAAATGCAAGAATTTAAATAGAGTCTGTTGCATCATCAATAAGGCCGAGGCCAAGAACCACGTACTTTCACAGAAAGAGACAAATTTAACTGACATGGCAGATGAACAACCACAAACCTTTCCTTTCAGCCCATCTGCAAACATAAGATTATCTCACTGCTAATGCAGTGATCTTTTTCCAATCCAGTGACTGTATCTCGCTCCAAAAAGCTTGTCTCAAGCCAATTAGATTCCACCCTTCAACATTCTGAAGTTTGTGGCTAGAAATGTGTACAAAAGATATCAAGTGGAAAGTCAGAGGCTTAAACTAAGTCAGAGCAATGCCAATATCTCTGTTATTATAATTATGCTCAGGTATTAACAGTTATTACCACTATCAGTACCAGACTGCTTGGTGTCCACAAGGATGATTGGTTATGTGTAATGTTTTGCTGAGGTTTTGCAAAAAAAAAATAAAAAAGACAAAAAAAAGTCCTGTTATATGTTTAATATAAAAACAATTAAAATCTAAAAACAGAGAAAATGAAACCATTAGCACCAAAAATAAATACCATGGTTCAGTGAATTACAGTTAGAGACAAACGTATATACCTGACAATAATAATAATAATAATAATAATAATCCTCAGTAAAATATTCAAATTGTTTTTTTAAACGAATACTATATTATCAGATTGCGCTGCCCTTGTGTTAGCTATTTGTTCTCTTTTGCACTTAAAAAAAAGCAAAAACATCCATCGTAATAATTTGTTTAACTAAGCAAATATATTAACTTTGCTGGTTTGTAGATTCACTGGTTTGCCAGATTTGTCTCTACCAATGGGAACAACAACATACTCCAACACCATGAGAAAGTATTATTTAAAAACTATAATTAGAATTAGTGAGGGAATCAGTAATCATTCCATAATCAATCATCAGTTTGAGTAAACCAATCAATGATTGAGTAATAATCGATTTATTCGCACAGTACAACTCTTCTTTGATAGTCAAAAACAAATAGGGGGGCCTAGAGCGAGCTGTTCAGCCGAGCACTTAGCGCTCTGACATCAATCACGGCTCTACAGCCAATCACAGGCATGTGTGGATAGCGCTGTCCTCCGAGTGTGTCACGGTGCGTCCAACCGAAAAGTTAGAAAAGATGCGATTGGTGGCTTCACGTGGCTCGAAGGAAACACGTGAAGCCTTCACCCTCCCTGGTTGATGGTTGCAGCCTTGATGCGGGAGTCCGGGTGGGAATTGGTTACGACTAAAATAAGAAGAAAATCAGGAAAATCCCCCCAAAAAACCCTATATATAAAATTTGAGGTGCATAGAAGTGTCTTAACATCGGTTGTTATAGGCTTTCCTGCTCTGCACATCAGTTGTGAAGTGCGTCACCTGGAATGTGAGTACAATGTTAGCAACCCTCGATCCATTCGACTCATTCCAAACTTCAGCAGAGATTCTTAGGAAGCTTCTGCAGTCCCACTGAGCTAAATTAAGTTGGTATCTTTTAAAGTCACAGTGTATTTAGTATAAATGTAATATAAATGTAACTCTTTTCCTGTTAGCCGCATGGCTAACAGCTATACGACTATTTTCTAGTTTAATGCCATATGGATAGTTCTGGTTATCCATACACAACCATGTTGGGAGCATGCACAGTTATCCACATTATACACATGCACATTTTGCTTCCACTTGAGGCATTTTTATGAATTTTTAACGATTAAAATCAATTAAAAACAATTGGTATTTTTTAT
>JAQQZT010000015.1:14290636-14308932 GCA_030068275.1 Clarias platycephalus | reverse complement strand
CTGTGGTACTGCCATGCCATGAAAGCTCGGTCTTGCATAGCGTGCAGGTTACGATGGAATTTACCGTCTTTTTAGAGGCGTTTAATGTTAATTGCTCCCATACCTTGGAGGCGCGCGCTTTCTCCTGCAGACGCTTCTGTAACTGTCATTGCGCGAGCGTCTGTGTATCTGTGTGTATCTTTGTGTACTTGTGCATCTTGTGGTCGCGCTCCTCAGTAACGTGCGCAGCCCAACTAATCGATAACGCCATTCGTTGACAACGAATTTCATTATCGATGATTATCGATTTTATCGATTAGTTGTTGCAGCCCTAGTGATGTTCATATCAAACATCAGAATGAGGATGAAACCTCAGTATGCTGTCTGTAACTGGTGCATGGTTATTGGAACTACATGGGCTGTTTGAGTTTTGCAAATACTTATACCCCTTATTCCCTGGTATTTTACCCAGAACACAGTCTCTGCTTAGTGGTTGGGCCTTGTTGATAAGAGAGCTTAGGAGAAAATGACCAGATTGGTTGGGATCGTTTCGGTGAACACTTGACTCCAAAGTCTGGTTCATTTTGATCGGTGAGAACACAATCGTTCCTGAGTTCGCTTAAATGAGGGTCTTAAGCACAGTACAGTGTACGTAGCGACATATTGAATCAGATATTGAAGCCAGATTTACCTGAGCAAGGAATAGATCACTGTGTAGACGCAATGTCATCAGTGTTATCAGTCTCTCTACGAAATCTCTGTGTGCTAATCTCGTGCCAATCTCATCCATGCTCATTTACAAAGCCATAGCTGATATGCAAAGCAGGAAGGTGCGCGACAGCATTGCTCTTGACATTTTCCCCAGTATTTGTATATCCCCAATATCCAAAAATATTACAATGTGAACTTATTGTTGCTCACAAACCAAGTACTGTAGGTGCATACTGCTACCTGCTGTATCGATGAGTGTGAATACGCAAGCGTACCCTAGAACGGAGAACAAAAAACAATGTGAACGCTTGCTAGCAGAGGAGTGGAGAGGGAACAATCATTCCTGGGCACGGTACAAATCAGTCGTGGAAAAGGGAGAATATAATAACTCAAGTAATCTCGTTTTATATCCGTGAGGAGCAGAAAAGCATACATAAAACATAGAACCTTGTGGTAAATGTCCTACAATAGCAGTCTGTGAGCCAAGAACAAAAATTCAAGGCTATCATAGATAGCAATACATATTCAAACACTGGAGGTGAATATAAACTAAAACTCTGGATCTTCATGATTTTTTTGCATTGCACTTCTGATACATCATTGGCTGATTTAGATAACCGCATGAATGTGCAGGTGGTCCAAATAAAGTGGATGATGTGCGTATATTAGATAATATATTGATTGAAGATATAAGAGAATAAAACTAATTGTTTCCTGCCCTTTTTGTGATCCCGAAAGGCAACGGCAGCATTATATGAACAAAAATATCACAATGTGAACTTATTGTTGCTCATTGGAATGAAGAAACAAACCAAAGAACCTATAATATAACTCTATAACTCCTCCTTATTATAATCTACAATTTTCTTACCTACATACACACGAATTACACAAAAGTCAGGAAAGTTGTTAGAAAGTTGTTAAGGAGCTCATTTGTATATTGATGCCTTTTTATACTTTTTATATACAATGTTTATGAGGGTTACATTTGCTGTGTATTATCTTGCTTAAATTTTTTTAAAGGCATTTAAATTACAGCATGTTGTTGTATTTGAAGTTTATCTTTATCTAGGATTGTGAGTCATTTATATTTGTCTGTGGATAAATGGGTTTAATCACATTTTAAGGACTGTCTGTGCCGTTATTTTGGAGCAGATTTAAATGGCGGATGTCTCGCAGTGTAGTGTGTGTTAAACGTGAGTGCATGAGGCTGACCTTTGACCTCCAGACTAAAGGAATGTGGAAACTCTTTAATCTCCAAACAAAATGTCAGATGCACTTCTGCAATCCGTGTGCAACTTCCAGATCCCTGCCCTGAGGCATCGTCTGCACCTATATATAAGTATTTCCTTAATATCGAATTAAAAGGAAAATGTAAACATTTAATATTAAACGGTTAATATGGCATAAACATATTCTTACAAATGCCTGTGTGGATAAACAAGTTTTATTTGACCTATAGGTAGGCAGATTGACTATGGCCTTTTTTCCAACTGTATTTAAAAATGGACAGGGAATGTAGGTTTTATTTTCAAAGATTTCCTAGGATTGATTTTCTCATTTTTCTCACTGAGTGAACTTAGGCATTGAATATAAACTTCTGTCATTGTGCATATTTGTGTGTAAGTGTCAAGCATCATGAATTGGTTGTTTCTCTATATGTTGGCATGTGTGTGGAATGCATGTGATGATGAAGAACAGGAATGTTTCATTGACAGAAATGCAAACATATAAAAACTGAAAAAGAATTTTACAAAAATCTATTTAAAATGACATGAATGGCAACAAAAAAAGTACTGCGATACATAATTGAATACATTTCCCCATCTCTAATACCTTTATATGTAGATGACTTTGAGTTTTAGTATTTTGCACTCATCCATTTTAATCAGTCTTTGCAGTTTAGGAGATTTGGTGTTTGACTCCTTACTCACCACTTTACTTATGATGCCTTATAGCAGAGCATATATGAGGAACAATTTCAAACAAGTTGTAATTTTTTAAGTAGGTGATTATTACAAATATAAAGTAGATATTTATAAACACCTTGCCTTGCAAAAAGCCTTGCTAGATGTTAGATACATGGTGCTTCGCCACCTTCCGCTTAAGGACAGCCCACAGGTGCTCAATAGAGTTTAGTTCTGGAGACAAACTTGGCCACTTCATCACCTTCAGCCTCCAACTAGCAAGGCAGTTGTCATCTTGGCGGTGTGTTTGTGGTCGTTTTCATGTTGGAAAACTGCTGTTTGGCCCAGGGAGGTTGCTATCAAGCTGACAAACACATGAACATGATGAATAGGACATGTGAATTTGCATGGTTAAATAATGTACAGCTGTTATCACGTAGGGTGTACTCACTTTTGCTGCCAGCTATTTTGACAATAATGACTGTATGTTGAGTTATTTTTAGAGTATATAGACTATCATACAAAGCTGCACATTGATTACTCTAAAATATATCCAAGTTTAATTTCTATAGTATTGTCTTTTAAGAAGATATACTAAAATGTTTGCTGAAATTAGAGTGGTGTACTCACTTTCGTGAGATACTGTAAATTTAAACAGTAAACTTTTCTGTAATCACATACTTGCCCTGTTTTAAAACATATATAATCTATGTACTGAACAACATACTGAGAATTTGGAATGACCACATTTAAAAAAAATGTCACAAATGGTAATATGGATTGTTTGTGCTAATGTTTTTCTATGATTTCATTTTCCTGCAGAACAATCAAAATGAGCAGTACTTATATCTACTGGACCCCGCCCATGTCAGTTGGGACTGGGTGAGAGAGAGTGACAGATTGTTTTTTTTTTTCTGGAAGTTCTGGAAGGGTAAGTGTTTAAAGTGTTAAATGTAAGACAACCAAAAAGTTAAAATAAATTACATTTGTGTGCTTCATTATGTGAAAGGAGATTGAGGTACTTGAATATTGTCTTTTGTAGATTTTTTCAAAGAAGAGACTGCATAATACCTAGAACCCACAAACCAGGCAGGATTCAAACAGAGCCTGGAAGGTAGGGCAGCCACGGCCGGGGTTCAATGGCAACGGCACCATAGGGCTGCCATGGCAGCAGCTGCCGCTGATGCCCCACACCACATAACCACACTGACGCCGGAGGACGAGGATCGACGAGCTGCCCCCAAACTGTTTGGAGGTCCAGCTCAAGTGAGGACGGAGAGTGAGAAAGAGAGGGAGACAGAGAAGGAGCAAGGCGGCAACGAGTGTTTGGTGTGTGGCACCATCTTCAGCTCACAGGATAAGCTTCAAATCCACGCATTCAGTCATACAGGAGAGAAACCGTTCCACTGTTCCCAGGCCCACTGCCACAAGGCCTTCAGTTCCAAGTATAAGCTCTACAGGTAGGTCAGTTTGAAAACGATCATCTTTGGGTAGGGGTCTAACTCTCTCACATTATATTGAAAATCCCTCTACACACAGAGCATAGTACACATTCCATGAGCCTATATGATAAATTTTGATAGTGACTTATGTCATTGTTGTCAGACACATGTACAGTTCACTGTTTCTGCATGTAGTACCAGACAAAATGTGGATGCCCCTACTCAGTTAAGAGTTGTTCTACATTGTAGAACAGTACAGAAGACATAAAAAGTATGAAATAAGACAAAAGAAATTATGATTTATTTAGATTTTAGATTCCTCACTGTAACCACAGTTTACCTTGATAATTTTAGTTTTTGACACTATTGGTAGGCAAAAAATGCTCAACATATATGTGATCTCTGTTGAAAACCATTCCTCATGAAGTTGGTTGAGAGAATGCCAAGATTGTGCAAAGCTGTCAAAATAATAAGTAGCAAAAAGAAAAGAAAAAACATTTAATGAGTAGGTGTGCTCACACTTTTGACTGGTACTGTACTACATGAAAAATCGCAACTTCTTGTGGAAGTTCATAATAACTGTACTAGACCACAATTGTATAATTAATAGTTTGTATAATATTTTAAATCAAAGTTACTCAGCATACTTACACAAGTTTTTTACCCCTTAGGCATATGGCCACACACTCCCCACAGAAAACTCACCAGTGCTCATTTTGTGAAAAGATGTTCCACCGTAAAGATCATTTAAAAAATCACCTGCAGACCCATGACCCCAACAAAGAAGCTTTTAAGTGCGAGGAGTGTGGCAAGCACTATAACACAAAGCTAGGCTACAAGCGCCATGTGGCCATGCACTCTGCGACAGCAGGAGACCTGACCTGCAAAGTATGTTTGCAGAGCTACGAGAGCACACCTGCCCTCTTGGATCATCTGAAGAGCCATTCCGGCAAGTCTTCAGGTGCCACCAAGGAGAAGAAACACCCTTGCGATCACTGTGACCGTCGCTTCTACACTCGTAAAGATGTTCGCCGACACATGGTAGTGCACACAGGTCGCAAAGATTTCCTGTGCCAGTACTGTGCCCAGCGCTTCGGGAGAAAGGACCACCTCACACGACATGTAAAGAAGAGCCATTCACAGGAGCTACTGAAGATCAAGACAGAACCCCCAGATATGCTTGCTCTGCTTGGTTCTGGCACTCCAACTTGTGCTGTGAAGGAAGAGCTCAGTCCTATGATGTGTAGCATGGGCCCCAACAAGGACTCCATGATGACCAAACCTTTCCGCAGTGGCACCCCCTTCTCTATGGGCATGTACAACCCACACCACCTACAGGCCATGTCCGGCCCAGGAATGGGCCACCATCACTCCTTGGTTCCTGGGACACTGTCTGCTGCTATGGGTATGGGCTGCTCAATGGAGCCTCCTACAGCCTTACACCACCATCATCCACATCATCACCACCATTCACATCATCCCTCCCCTCCGCCTCCACCTCCACCACACCAACAACAAACTCCACTGCAACCTCAACCCCAGCAGCAGCATTCCCAACCTCCCAAGTATCAGCTTGGATCTACCTCATACTTGCTGGATAAGCCCCTAAAGGTGGAGATGGAGAGTTATCTGATGGATCTGCAGAGTGGCTTGCCAGTCCCACCTTCAGGTGACCCCCATTCAGCTGCCTCGCCTAATAAAGATGGTCTGGAGCCTCCACCGGGCTTAACAGATGAGCTGTGTGGGGATCCCCTTCTATCTAAAAACCCTGCCGTCATTGCTGAATCTCTGTGTGCTGCTAACATGGACTTCTCCCATTTACTGAGCTTCTTTCCGCTAAACCTGCCTCCCTATAGCACTCCCATGAGTTCGGGGGGCCTGGTGATGGGTTACTCCACCTCTACTGCCTCTTCTTCTTCCTCATCATCGTCAGCATCTTCACATGCTGCCGAGTCTCATGCTGCCACAGCAACAGCCTCAGTGCCTCTTACCTCTTTGCAACCTCAACCTCAAGAGCAACCAGGCTCCAGTGGAGGTCTTGGTCTCGGGTCCCTGCATTCACTCCCGCCAGTGTTTAGCTCCAGCCTTAGCACAACCACCTTGCCTCGCTTCCATCAGGCCTTTCAATGAGGCTCCCACCCCACCCTTTCTTGCCACAGGCTGATACAACAAAGGTGGCGCAGAAAATGGGAGCTTTAGGGCTCCCTCTAGGGGTGGGAGAATAAAACACTTGAACACAGAAGCCTTAATTGAAGCGCACAAATGCTTTTCAGTGAGCCTGGAGAAAACCATTTATTTTCTAAAAGGAAGTAAAGTACAGGAAATAAGAATACCGTGGAGCTTTTATTTAGGCTTTTCTATCTATATTTTAGTTTAAAAAAATTCCCCTAGCCCTTTGCATACCAATTCTTAAATAGGTGGCGGCATCATTAGGCCTTTAAGGCATGGTACCGCATACTTTATTAAGTAATAATATGTCTTCGAGAAAGGCAAAGGATAAGGTATAAAAATATCTTTTAAGACTCTAAAAGAATAGTTTGAAGTTATTATAATTGTTTTTGCTTTTACAAATTTGAGACTTACTTTGTGTTGTCTCTATTTTATTAAAGTTAGGCATCATTTAATCACCCTTAAACTAAAACTGCCTTGGCAGCCAGGAGAGGAAAATTAGTGGAGGAATGAAGTTGTGATGTTGCAAAAAAAAAAAAAAAAAATCTTACTTTTACAGCCAAAACGCAAATTCATTATTTTTTCTACATAAAATACATTATTTCCAGTTGTTCACACCCTTTCCCCCCAGTATAATACATACTTTAACATTTTCAAAACACTTTCATATAAATAAGCTGCCCCATATAAATGCACATGGCTCTTCTAAAAGGTATTTATTGAAAGTACACAGTAGATTGTGTGTAGGCGTTATGTAAGGTATACAGTGAAAGGAAGAAGGCAAAAAGACAGCAAATAAAACTGCACATTTTTACGATCCTGCTTTTATACACTGAGCATTCAGGATTAAAGCCAGATAATAGATATTGTAAAAAAACGTACAGGTTTGTTAGTCAAAGGAAGCACTTTGTTTACAGCAAAAGGCACTTGAACATTTTGGGTCCCAATGGTGATCCGCTGACCCTCAGTTCCCTTCTTCCTGACCCAGTTTATCTTTTTCTTCCTAGCCAAGTTTCAGATACACCATATATCCACACAAGTATGTTTCAAATATTCTCCAGTATTTAAATAATTAAGGTGCTTCATAATGGTTTCCTTCTTCCTTCCAGCACTAATTTTTTATATCTCCATGGCAAAAGTTTTACCTCCAGTTCCTGCCCACTTTATTATAATGTGTATGTTAGAAAACACAAAGATTTTAGGCAGGGTTATAGAGTTAATAGTTAAATGGTAATAATCACCCTGACATATGTGAATAGAAAAGAAATGAGAGGATAGAGGGAAAAAAAAATCTACAAGAGTATTTTTGCAGTGTACGAAATACCACATCAAAAATAAATATATAATTGCTTTTATTTTTTAGTAAAAAGTACTTTAGATAGATGTATTAAAATTGCTGATGGAATTTTTTACAAAAAAAAAAAAAAAGAAAAAGAAATGTAGGTTTACATAATATTGTAACCTTGATCAAAAAATGGATGAAGTAATTGCTTTTCATTATAGTCTTCCCTGTACTATTTGTTCTATTTCCCCCCCCCCTTTTTGTATGCTGGTCGAAGGATAATATTTTGACCCATGTGTAATAGGCTATTAGTAGAATAATAAGTAGATTAAAGAGTAGTTAATTCTTTAGTGTTGCTTTAAGAGGCCCGTAATGTGACCAAAGTTCACAAGTTCAAAAGAATCAGAATTATTACTTTTCCTGGCAAATGTTTTCATCCTGTGATCCCTAGAAAATTATAATTTTTATCAATTTAATTCCCAGGAGAACATAGCAAAACCATAAATCAATGCACTACAAAATGGGGTGCTAACAAAAAAAAATTATTAAAAAAACACCACATGACCTGGTTTATCAATGACAATTTTAGAAGTATTCCATCAAGTTATTGCAGAAATCCATGTCCAATATAAGGGCCGTTCAAGTCAAACCTGGACTTTCTCGTGAATGAAGGCGTAAACCAGAGTAACATTTACAAAAGACTTCAAGTACACAGTACAGATGGGACTCTTAGCCTCAGGAAAACATTTGAATGGTGCAAACATTTTATGTACATTGTATGTCCGTCCCACTGCAGTCGTTCCCGTGAACATTCAGTGAGTGGAACGCCTCATCCATGAAAATCGGGAGATAACTTGCCACCAACTTGCGGATGAGATGCATGTACTGTATGCACGGTACACAATCACATTACAGGAACTTGGCTGGGAGTGATTGCCCCATCCCCATACACTCCTGACCTTGCTCCAAGAGATTTCCACATGTTTGGTCTATTAAAGGAGTCCCTGGGAGGCCAGTGTTTCAGCCGTAAAGTAGGCAGTCCAATCATGTTTCTGGCGTACTAAGGAAACTTTCTCCCTTGATGGTATCCAAGCATTAGTGAAATGCTGGGTTAAGTGCATTAGTGTAGCAGGGGATTATATAGAGAAATAAAAGTAGTTTTTAGTTCAAAGGTATTTTCTCATAACGGTCTTCTGTTATTCTGCACAATCAACAGTCCCGGTTTGACTTGATCACCCTCATAAATGTTCATTACAAATGTCCAGACTTTTTATTTTGCCCATCCTTAGACTGGTAGTAAATGTGTAACATTCAAGTTAACGATAAAATTTTTAAATGTGAGGCCACCTCCTAAAATGAATTTTAAAAAGTTATGATGCTGCTTTAGTGCTATGGTTGGCAACAGTCCATAGACCACTTCTGCAGAAACCCTTCTGCAGAGACCTTTAAACTGAATGCGTGAACTGTTTGTCCATTTCTGTTCTCTTTTTACAGCTTTTTCTTTCATTCAAATGAACATTTTATCAAAGGGTCTGAAGAAAGACAAATACCCAGAACAAATAAGTCACCAGACTGGTCTTTGACATTCAAAGCTTGGGACAGTTGATTGGGATATTGCCTAGTCGTTTGTTGTCATATATTATTTTCTGTTTGTTGAAACAGGACCTCAAAACAACACAACACATCACCTCATTTTAATTTTATTATACTTTTTTTTTCATACCAAAAACCTGGGGAGAAGAAACATCCTTTTTTTTTTTTTTTTTTGCACAATTGCTGATGTAAGAACTATTATTGAGATAATATTTTGCATATAATTTAAGAACGATATGCATACAGTTTTTTCCTTCATATTCCACTATATTCACAATTGGATCGTGTAAGATTTTGCTTCAAATTTAAAGATGTGTTCGGCTTATACACTCACTGGCTAAAATACGGCGCACACTATAATATTTTATTTGGCTGCTTTTAGCTTTGATAACGGTCACTGACGTGGTGGCCAATTCACGTGTAAAATTGATATCTTAATCTCCCACAACCATTATTTGAGTCCTGGAATATAGTCACACTACCTTGGAAGAAAAAATTTTATTGATGGGATTACTTGGTCATATTCAGTACATTCAGGTCATCAGCTAACTTAATCTGACTTGACCAACTGATCATAACAGTTGGTCCTTTGCAAGCTAGACTTTACCCTGACCTGTCCATTACCCGTGAATAGTGTCAACCTGGACTCATCAGACCATGGCAATGTTCCATCGCTAAACAGTCCAATCCTTATGCTTTCTAGCAAACCTTCTGTCTGATTAGTCTAACTGTTGGTTTTCTTGTAACCACACAACTGTTAAGTTTTAATCCTCCAATCCAAGTTCTCATCACACTGTGCATGTGAAAATGCCCGTATGTTCACTATTAAACATAGCTGTGATTTCTACTGTCAATTTTTACCGTGAAACTTAAATTTAATTCAGTTCAGTTTTATTTATATAGCGCTTTTGGTAAAGCATTGTCGTAAAGCAGCAGTTTCACCTGCCGTTTAATTTTTGTTGTTTTATTTCCTTGACAAAAATTCGACCCGATTGAACCTCATAGAATATATAATCATTTTAATGTCTCAATAAGTGAAAAATTTTGTTAAACCAATTTATAACATGACACACCCACCAAAATATATGCCTTAAAATAAAAATAAGTATTTTCATGATTGTTTTCAAATGGCATAGGCATTTAACTAAAACATTTTTACTGAAGTAACATAGCTGACATATTAAGTTAAAAAGAAGGAATGCCAGAAAACAGTACCAGATTCTGCAAGGAGAGATGTCAAGTGGCACACTTTGTAATCTATATAGTGCATTTCATGTCGGACAGCAGATTAAGATTCTGCCCATGTCATGCACATTTCAAACCAAAAAAAAACCAAAAATCTAGACTTTACAATACCATTTTGTGTGTATTATTTTAAATACAAACAAAAATCTTTCTACAAGATAAGCCAGATACATTTTAAAACAATTATTTTCCATTCCATCATATTTTCGTGAGGGGGAAAAACATTTACTTGACAGGCACTTTGAAATGTAAATGTGTTTAAATTTAAAAGTCCAAAATGTCACATTAATATGTGGGAAGAGTATGAAAGGTAACAATCCTAAAGTGGTCTAAAACTGCATCAGCAGTATAAGTCATAAAGCTAAGCAAAGCTATGAATTTTTTCGCGCAAAGAAAGAAGGAAAGAAAAATTATTTTCAACAAAACATAAGAAAAATATTCAACAGCAAGCTATTGGCAACTTATGAGTTTGTCCTCCCCAGGTTTTCTGTGAGCTGATCTGAATTCTAGCACTTTTAAACCTTTAAAAAGAGTATTTTTTCATGAAATTTCAGCCTTATATGTTTTTTTTTTTGTATTTGATCTTGTACATGTATGTGCCATTAGTTCAATGTGTAAAATGTATTAATCTATATGTAATTTTGCCTCCTCTTCCAAAGGAGTAACAGTATTTTTTGATAGACTTTCACTAATACTTGCTGCATTTTGCCCCAGCTCTTCTTCCTTTGTGCGTTTTAGGACTTAAGAAACAGACGTGCTCGTGCTTAGCTTATCTTTCAAACCCTTGTAAAAGTCTAACACAATTTAAACTTTCAGCTTGCTATTTCTGCAAACAACCAACAAAAAGAGTTGGGGAGGAGAGGGGGGTGGAAGAAAAACAAAACAGTTCCTGCCATGATTTTTTTTTTTTTTCCATGAATTTATTAACTAAATATTAGAGCTGACAGGTTAAGCTTTTTACTGGTTTGAGTAAACCCCCTTCAGTTGTTTTTTGGTTTAGATTAATATAATAAGCACAAAAAAAAAAACAAAAAAAAAGACGAGCTCAGATGTCAGGGGGATTTAGGATTTCTGGCAGTATTTGTATTTCATGTCAGTTGTACTCTAGGTGTACTCTAAGAAGAGGCTTGAAAAGGTGAAAAAAAAATTCCTGTCTAGTATCAACCACTGAGAACTTTTAGCCAAAATCAAAGTGGACATATTAATATGCCTATAATCTTAATGCTACAGGGCAAGCACCAGTATGACAAAGTTATGGTTAAAAAAAAAAAAAAAAAAAGGGCAAGGAAGTCATGTTTTCGTCATCTTTGTTGGTTTGCAAAATCGATTGGAAGAGAGGGAAAAAAAACATTTAATTTCTGTTGTGTTAAATGGAAAGTATGCCTGATGTCTAATTTGATACCCCCTCTATAATCATGTATCCTGACTTTCTTTATGATTAATAAATAAATAAAAAAGTCCTTTATCTCCATTGCACCTATTCGGGATGCACTTAATATTTTCCCCCAGTTTGTGTAGGTGTCTAAGCTATTTAAAGAAATCTAGTAAAATATCATAGATCCAAGGAGGGAAAAAAGTCTAATTCTTAAGAGAAAGAAAAGCTTTGCTTTTTTTAAGAGAAAATGTGCTATCTGTGGGGAAAAAACAAACAAACATTGAATTGTAGTTGCATTTATTTTAGCTTATTGTAAGTCTTGCATTCCAAGCTCTTTATGTATCTTGCTTAGCAACATAGTCCTTTTATTTTTAGTACTTGCTTATTACTGCCACCCCTGGGAAAGAAAAAAAGTGAAAGAACAAAAATGGGACATTTTCATTCATGCATACCCTATTTCATATAGCATGGGATTTATCAACGACAGGGAAAATTGTATAAAAGTATATGACAACCAGTCCAGTTTGTATCATCTACAATCAGTTGCTGCAATGTAAAGAAACAGATATGTATATTGGTTGATCCAAAGAGATAACATTACAACAAAACCTATTTACTTATTGTACAGAGCATTGTACCTTTTGACTTGTAATGTATGATGTTAAAATCATTAAAAAGACAAACCCGCGGTTTTATACCTTTGTTCCCCGCCTCTGCCCCTTCTTTCACTGCTTCCTGGGGTGATTTCCTGCTGGCTGTGGTGGAAGAGGGTGCTAGAATAAGCAACCTAGGTTATGGCTGAAAACTGCCATTCGCATACCATACAGCCAAGGCAGGAAACCACACCGCTGCGCATAAACAAAATGGAGAAGGAAAAAAAAAAAAAAAAATGTGAAGGCAAGTTTCCAAGTGATAAAAAAGCAGAGCTTGGGTTTTAAGGCAGACCTAATTATACCACGATACCTCAAGCCTATACTTACAGGTCCCGCGGCTCTGTTTAAGCCCAACAGTCTTGCAAATTCGTTGGATAAAATAGCATGCCATCATTTCTTATATGTAAAATGACTCAGATTTGGAGAAATCTGAGGTTTAACAGTCTTTCTCTGGAAATTGCTTGTGTACAGTCTCGGCCACTGCTGAGGAAAAAACTGTCAGGACAGGGCCTACAGCAGTCATACATTTTTTTGAAAGTGAAACTGGAAGTTTTCCAATTTAGCAACAAGTAAATGTTCTGATGGACTGGATTTTAAATCTCAATGTATCTGCAGTTTTATTGTTTCATACGTTATAGAACTTGACATTTGTTTTAAGGAAGGATGGCTATAAGCGGTTTTGTTTTTAATATAAAATAAACATGCTTTCAACTTAAAACAAGAACATGACCTGTACATACAAATATTCAAAATACAAAGTGGTCTATTTACAGCTACTGTAGTCATGCGCAAGAATGCGCATACTCAACAGGCAAGAATACGTACATCTGTAAAAAATATTTTTGTAATAATCCTTAATTCCGTGTTTCGGACAGATCTCTAAGAAATGTCTGCAAAAAAGCAGCCTCTCCAGATTAATACATAATGTGTAGACAGATGCTAATATCATAAGTGGAAAACTGGGTAAACACAGGCATAAATGCACTGCTTGTAGTCACAGATATTTTAATCTCATTGCCATTAAGTTTAAACATTGGTAGATCTCCAAAGTTTGTAAGATCTGCTTAGACACCATCATCGGATAGTGGTAGACTATACACCAACACAATATTTCTCTCTGTGAGGCATAACCATTAGCCTAAAGACAAGGAAATGGAGGCCACGCAGTACAGTATACTAACAAGCAGTCTGAATTTAATCTGGACTTATGTTTTTTTTTTTTTTTTTACATTTAAAAACTTTACTACCTTAAGGCAAAGTGAGAATTAAATTGATCACAATCACAAAAATATATATATCAATATACTGACAAAAGTAGTAGTTCACCTACACACCAAGCAGACAGGGATTTTAAAAACTGCTACCTCTGAGCACCCAATAGACTTCCTGCCCTTCCGCTAGCCTGAACACACATTTCTGTTAGGTGTTGGATGTTTCCGCTGACCTGCCATGGCTTTCTGCCTTCGCTGCTGTAACAATACCACACACATACACGCACAAACACACACAAAAAGAGAGATCTTTCTTATACTATCGAAAGCTCTATACCCTTCAACAGTTTCACAGTGGACCTTCGGTTATTTTTCCCTTTAAGAACTAATATAATGAACAGTTTGGACAGAAATACAGAGAAAACAGGGAAAAAAAAATAAAATTAAATGCGTCATGGCAATGCTATTTATCACACCCAGAATAAACTGTCGTGCGGTCACAAATTGGATCTGCAGGTATGTTAATTAGGAAGATGAAGGAATGTGTTTTGAGAAACTACAGGCAGCTCCAGAATTATTGGCACCATTTGTAACGATTAAACAAAAGTCATGAGAAATACCTAAAGATCACAGTTAATGATAGTAGTACACTAACAGTGTTTCGAAGGCGTGCCTGAAAAGTAGATTTTACTAAGGGAAAAAAAAGCGAATGTTTGCGCACCTTTGGACTATAAAACCAGTTATGTTTGTGGTTAGATAAATTTACTTCTAGTAAAACTTCAATTTCTGTTACATTTCACAGAAAGATACATTTTTCTCTACTACTGGTCATCACCATTTCACCCATGCACCTTGCACACCTTTGCCAATATCTTTGGAGCCACCTAAGATTACCTTAAAAAGTTTAGATTCTTTATACTGTAAAATAAGCTGACATTGACCGAGGCATGTCGATATGCCCATAATCATAAGGCTACAGGGAAAACACCAGTATGACAAAGTTGTGGTTTTTAATCTCATTTTCTCAGTGCCACAAGATTTTTACCATCAGCTCACACTCCTTCTTACAGATTTCTGCCTTCAGCATGCTGTACACACCCACACACACAAATCTGTATAACGAACAAGTGTTTGAACCAAATAATTAGGAGCAGGTTCAAACTACATATTAAGAATATTTTAAAAATGACTATGGTCTGTAAAAGGATATGCTATAAATCATTATCCATCTTTACTCTCCCTCACCCTTATTCCAATGCCAAAAAAAAAAAAAAAACCTGTAAATAATCATCACATATTTTGGCCCACATGATGTGTGCAACAAGAAAGTCAGAATTAAATAATAAAAAGACAATTCCAGAATCCATGACAATCTGTTTCAGTGGAGGAGCCACTGTGCGATACACTGACACTTCTGTGCACAAACCACTTGTATGTTTTCTCCTCCAGTCCACAGGGGGTGAAGCTGCACATAACCTGCTTCAAGATACAGCCACAAACATACACTCACACTAGCTTCAGTGCTTTCTCGTCCAAACCGTAAGGTAAAACAAAATAAATGAAGAAGGAACAAAGGTAACAAAATGAAGCAGGTTTGTGGCTCAGTCGATTTTGACTGCGGCGTATATTTTGCGTATGAACATGTAGGCTGCGTAGAAGCCGATCGTTCCTGTCAGGAGCCAGAAGGATAAAACCATCAGGGTCGTGTAGCCAAAATACAGCAAGGAAGGAATGAACTCCACAATGTCCAGCTGTAAGAGAGGTAATGATGTTAATATGAAATCGTTGAAAGTATCTAGCCATTGGTTTAAAGTTTCACTTTTATTTCTAATAATATTCAAGGCCAGAGCAATAAAAATAACTTGAAATCTATTTTTTTCCTTTTCTTTATAACTGAGGCCCTGTAAATACACACATGGTTTTGTTTAGGCAATTAACATTAAAGAGAGAGAAAGAGAGAGAGAGAGTAATTTTCCCTGTGGGTGCATGTTAAACTGCATAACATTCATTGTAGTTATAAAATCCTGGCTGCTTAAAAAAATGTTGCACTATGTCTTTGTCTGGTTATTTTACCATGTGTGTGTGATATACATCACACACACAGTTTGAACATAAGCATTTATTTTCTACATTCTAGAACAATACTGGATTTTTTTTTAAACTATGAAATAACAACAAATGGAATTAGTCAATTAAGTAACAACAACAAGGGTCAGTTTTTAAAGACATGAAGTTCAGCTGTTCTGGAATAGTTCTTGCAAAAGCAGTATTATCATTTGCACTTTCCAGAATGATGAAAGTGGCTATCATGAAGACCTTCCCAGAAAAGCAAGACCAAAATTGACCTCTGTTGCAGAGAAGTTGTTCATGTAGAGTTACAAGCCTCAAAAATCACCAATTAACAGCACATCAGATTAGAGTCATTATGAAGACTTTTAAAAGCATACGTATCAGACACTAGTACCAACTGATCAAAGATTACTACACATTTTGGATGCCGTCAGCATTGTTTTACAATTTACAAAGAAATAGAAAACTGGTACGGCCAGGGAATTGGAAGGTGTGTCCAAACTTTTGACTGGTAGTGTGTTTGTGTGCGCATTTCTACACAACCTCTAAAAATAACACTAAATAATTGTACAAGGTTGCTATACTACGTCAGTCAAAGAGTATTGCATTACAGCATTTTTACCTTATTAACAAAGTAGAAAACGGCATAGATGAGCACATAAAAGGCGGAACCTCCAGACACTATGAAAGTTCTCCACCACCAGCGGTAGTCCTGCAAAGGAAAGGGAGTGGGAATTTTAGCACTATGACTACTAAATCAATCAGCTGACATTTGAAATCTCATTGCTGCTGTACTTTAATATATGAGCAAGGTTACTTTTTGTACTAGATAATTCTGTACAAAAATATTTACATCAGGACAAACGTGCATGCAAAATGCACATAGTGCTAGGCAACGTGACGTCAAATCAAGATCAATTAAGCAATTAATTGAACATTTTACCTCGATTATGATGAAAGAACATTTTAATTAACTGTTAATTAAACTATTAAAGCTGGGATAATTCAAATTAAAAAAGTGAATTCAACTTTCTGTTAATGTGCTTAGATACAGCACTCAGCACTCTGAACAGCCAGCCTACTGAACCAGACAGACCATTTAAAGGCTCAGGAAACCTTTGCAGGTGTTTTTAATTAACAAGCAGATTAGAGTGTGACACCATGAGTTTTAGATATTTACCTTTTTCACAATATTCTAATTTTCTAAGATCCTAAATTTTGGGTTTTTATTAGCTGTGAGCCATAATCATAAAATAAAATAAAATAAATAAACACTTGAAATATATCAGTCTGTGTATAATGAATCTATACGAGTTTCACTTTTTGAATTGAATTACTAAAATAAATCAGCTTCTCAATGATATTCTAATTTATTGAGATGCACCTGTATACTAGGGGTGCACGATTCTAGGGTTGAAAGTCACCTGTCATTATTTTAATGCAAAAAAGTGAAAATTTGTTAAACATAAAGAGAATATTAACAATAATACATAAAACAACTAATAAGTAGCACTTGTGCATTTTGTACACTTAGACAACTACAGAACTTCATCACGTCTGTTAGTTTATACTATTATTATTAATATTATAATTATTTTATGGTAAATGTGTATTAGGTAGTTTGTTATTAAACACATAGTTTACAGTGTAGAATTTATTGTTTTCAAAGGGATTATCTTAAAACACCTCCAGTATACTCCTCTGTAGCTTTCGCTCTGTTCTCAGTCTCTGTTTGAACAGTTTGAATCAACACGGCAAGTTTAATTATCTAATACTTTTAAATTATAGCCCAATTAGAACTGCACATGCCTCTCTCTGATCAGACAGTAGTATGTATTTTGGTTTTGAGCATGTGTGAGAGAGACATTTACCATATTTTGATAAAAATTACTTCATAATAATCAACTTGCATAATCAACTTGACATTTTCTTTGGTTGCCGCGTTTATCATGGCATACCACCTAAGTGAGATAAGGGTATGCCATAAGTACGGTTCATCACAATTCCCCATGAGCTTTGCCGTAGTGATTATGTTTCCAATCTCTCTGCGCGAAAAATTTAACGTTTTATTTTTTGGGTGTTCACTTGCGGTCAAACCGGTTTGACACACCTATATGCATTAAGTGGACAGGTGAAGCATTAAAAGGAGTCGATCGGAAACAGCTCATCAGAACGTAATAAATAAAAGTGTGTATTATACTGGATAAAACTAAAGTTGTGTGGGTGAGGTACCTTCAAGGGGAACTACTTTTATAAGAACACTATTAAATTTAAGTTTTGGGAGTGGTTGGCCCTTGCGACTAAGGCTCGAGGCCCACCATCAGTGGGTTGCCACACCCCATATTATGTGGTCCCATCCGAAAGATTTTAATTGAACATTGTTTCCATTAACCAGTTAGTCATGCATTTCTTTATTCTAACACAGTATATATATGCACACACACACACCCACATACATAACATGTACATACATTACACTACACACAAGCATACACACCCACATACCAGGGTTTGACATTAACTTTTTTGCTCACTGGCCAATGTGGCTAGTGGATTTCCCGGAGTCACTCGCCATTCAGCCTTTTTTACTAGCCACAATTTTGTTACCAGAAAATCGCAGTTTTTTCTTCACCATGATACGTTAATGTTTGTTAGATCT
>JAQQZT010000015.1:14251166-14270608 GCA_030068275.1 Clarias platycephalus | reverse complement strand
ACTCTTGTTAACATATGACATTTACCACTGAGAAACGTCCTGCTGCAGTCGTTCTTGCGAAACTGTTTCTCGTCGATGTGCCACTTCAACCGTTTCATCGTCAGACTCTGGCTCGAATTGATACGGTAAAACCGACACCATCTTTTCTATGTATTGACGGGTCTCCAGGGCTGTCGTTCAGTTATGTTAATGGGCATTTAGTTTTATGACACACGTAAAACTAAATGCCCAGCAAGATTATCATGGGAAATCAGGGTCTTATTGTCTACAGCAAAGACACTAGCAAGACTCTGTGGCCTAAACATTGAATGCTGTGAATTATTAACAGAATTTATTGTAGAGGTAGACAGGCATACAGGAGACATTCAGGCCAGTTGTTGGCCTATACATCCTACTCTTTCAGCAATCAGACATTGCATTATTAACAAAAATGGACATGTTGTCCCACAATGATCAGTCAACGTATCTCATGTGCACTGCTTCCCAACCAGTAAAGGTGGCAGGCATGCATGTTGATTTACTCCCCCCACAGACCCTTTCCTTGATATATTTTTTTATTCTACCAAGATTTTGGGCCGTGCCCCTCTGATTGAGATAGAGGTTCTGTCTGTGGTGTATGGGATTCAACTGTAGACAGATGACCCAGTTTTTTAAAGTTCCTTCACTTCTCACAGGCCTAGAGGAACTACTGCTATAGCTTCTGTTAACAACCTGACCATTCTTAGAAAGAGTTGATTTCTCACATATTTTCTCCACAAACAAAAATATGCTAATCACCTGTTAGGACAGCATAGATCTATTTCCAATAGAAATGGAATGAATTGTGCAGTTTATTTTGGTAATAGAGTGTGTTTTTTTCTTGTTTCAATTAACTGTGAGTTCCACAATGTATGCCTGGAGGGTGCAGAGGGCAGTCTGTAAAATGATTTAAAGTGATAGCTTATACGAGCCAAGTGTTTAGATACAGCAGTGTTCTTACGTCTCTTGCCATAAAGTGATAGGGCCACCTTCATTCATCTTATCCTTGGTTCTAGAAAGTGACTGAAGGTGAACTTGAACTTTCGAACGGAATACCTTTTTTTGGAAATTAGACCTCTAAAACATGTGCTAGGGAGCGAGGAGCGGACACAGCAACAATTCCAAACCACTCTTGTTTTTGCATGGCAACACCAACACCTTGTAGTGTCAATATCCCAATTTTTTTTTTTAACTAGTATGTTTTTCTCTATTCAACTTTCCCTTTTCATTAAAAAAAAAAAAAGGGAATTAAATGAGTAGAGTCCCTTGTTCTGAAAAGCAGATTGTAACATTATCCAACACATTAATCTATGAGACCCTGAACACTGAAACACTGGCTTTTAAAGCAGAACTAATGCTTGACTCAACCCCCTGGTCTTCTGGTTTTCGTCCAGTAAGCAACATTTTTCATTTGTAATGGTGTAAATAAATAGCACTGCAATGTCTGCTGGAGGTCTGTGCGTGGTCAGTATCTAGTATATTATATTGAGGGTGAAGCAAACGCAAAAACTTAGGTTGTGATGATATTCCAAATATTTTTTGTAAACCAAACTGAGTGATAGTCTATTTGATTATGCCAGATTTGTTGTGAATGTGTGTGTGTGTGCCCTGAATACAGGAGAAAGCGGTATGAAGTGAGTAAGTGAGTGAGTTCTTTGGTATTTATAATGATGTTATAATGAGGTCCTTCTAGGACTTTAGATGCAGTTTAATTAATGTTTTATTGCGCAGGTGTTCTCCATTCCACTCCACTGATTTCATTAAATGGCTTGATGATTTTTGTTAAATAAGGAACATTTTAATTAATTTTTAATTTTTTTTTAGATATTTTAGACATATTTTATACAGTCCTCCGAAAGTATTGGGACTGAAGACGTTTGATTGGAAGATTAAAGGATGAACTATATACACAATACATGTAAGTGCAACATTTTTCACCATGATCTATGTAATTTGGTATATAGACATACTGTATAAGATGATACATGAGTATCATCTTATAAAGTAATCGTGGATAATTCATTAAATAACAACTTCTGCACTGTACCAGAAATGTTGAACATGTGTTAAACAATTCTCTATTATACTAAACAGAAAAAGCGTACTTATTAAAACAGTTTACAAATATAATCTTGGCCCTCAAAGCAAAAACATAAAGTACAACCTGCACAAGATTCAATATCTATTAATTTAATAAGCATGTAGAAAAATGTATAAACACAAATAATATCTACAGTCATACCATGTTGACTGTCTTCAATAATTATTTTTAAATTATGTATATTATTTTGATTCAGCTTCTCTGTGAAGCACTTTAGTTTAATATCATCAGATTATGAATAAAATGCATAATTAACCAAAAACTATTACAAATACACAGTTAACAGTACAGTACAACAGACATTTAGGCAACATATACTGTATATTTAAAATGAGTTTTAAAAAGATTAAAAAGATATTTGGTGTTATTGCACAGATCTTTGGGAAAGTAATTTCATATATAAAAAAATGTAAATGAAACAACTTTGGTAAATGAGTTCTGACTGTATTGTCTGAAGTACATTAATTCAGGTGCACATGAAAACATAACAGTTACTGAATGTACATAATGGCTAAGAATGACAAACAAGATCATTATAAAAATTTATTTCACATAAAAGCATTAACATTAACATTAGGCTGAAGAGTGACCTGAGTTCACTTCAGGTGGTTTTAACCTAATATAGGTTGCAGTTTTGAATTATTTTTTATGTAATTTTTTCCAACAATCCAAACTGCAAATTCATAATTCATACTATGCAATTCTTATGAAAAGCCATCAAGATTAAGACTGTAGTTAGGCGTGAGTTTAGAGATAGTTCACCTAAGCATGTGAAATCATGGAAAGAAGCTTTCTTAAATTCACCTTGGTAAAATGTAAAGAAATTGGAAACAGTAAAACAGCTAAAACAAAAACACCCCCCCCCCCACAAAAAACAACAACAACAACAACAACAACAAAAAACGATATTAATCCTCAGTAATCCCATACATAAATTATAATTTTGTACAATTTTGTGCAATCATATGCTACACTCACCAAAAGGTTAAAGGCTTTGCATGATTAAATTAAGATTGCATACTTTGTTAATTCATTGTCATTCACTCATGCTGTGCATTTGCATTAAATATGAATGCAGGTGAACTTGCTGCATGTGCCTAGCCTAAGGTGCTCGTGTGCATGTGTATCTCAGGGCTGTTGTTGGTACTGGCTCTCTGTGGCCGTGTAGAAGTCCTCCAGCACACTCTGAAGGTACTCAAATGTTGGTCTGTCTTCTGGCTTGTTCTTCCAGCACTCCAGCATAATGTCATACAGCTCCTGAGGGCATGAGTCCAAGCGCTGCATGCGATATCCTCTCTCCAGAGAGCGAATCACCTCTGGATTGGTCATGCCTTGACATTACACGCAAACAAAGAACATTAAAGAAATTTAAAGGTTTGCACAATACACACACTGATCTTGATATTTTAGCAATGCAGAATAAACTGTACAATGCTAACACTATTTGCTCTAGCCTAAGACTATGGATTCAGGTCAAGAGGTGGGAGGAACACCATGGACAGGGGGCCAATTCATCACACATAAGCACACACACACACACTACACACACACACACTACAGGACATTTGGAATGGACAGTTAGCAAACAGAATGAGCCTGCAAAGTCCACACACCAAAAGCCGAGTCGGCGAATGAACCCTAGACCCTAGAGGTGTGAAGTGCTTACCACTATGTCACCATACCGCGCCAATGATTCCTTTTTTCTTTTTCTTTTAAATGACCGGTTAAGCCGCAACACTGTGCAGTAGGTATTTGGCCATATGACTAAATAGTACATGATGGTCTACAGATCAGATAATATACAGATCATTTGGCTTCAGTTAACTTTAAATAAACAGTTTTAAACAAAATAATCAGCATATGGAAATATGTGTCTGCATATGGATGTGTCAGAAACAGCAAATTAGATTTTGTCTACTGCAAAACACCCTAAATTAACATGCACACACTTACATTTATGCCTACTAAAAACAACATTGTGCCAAAGCATCCAGGATCTTTCAAATATCATATACAAGATATCTTACAAAATAAGCTAAATATTACAAAATATATATTTTTAAATGCTGTCTCTACAGTTGTCATAATCTACTAGACATTAAATAATTAATTATTAACCAAGTCCTGTGGACTACAAGACCAAACTGCTTTATGCAAATTATGCTTGATTTAACCTATAAAGGATCTGAATGGGGTTAAAATAGTACTGCTACCAGCCACTAGATGTCATCAAAGACATGTGGCTTAATTTTTAACTGTAGTCATGCCCACAAAAGAAAAAAAAAGATTCTGTCATGCAATTGAATCAATACAGAGATACTCTGACGGATCGCTTGCCTCCTATGATGAAACATTTCTTTTAATGGGGGTGGCTTCCTAAAGGAATGAAATGTAAAATATAATATGATAATGATCTAATTTTCACAATCCCATATCCTCAACTCAGGCAAACCCCTGATGCATGATTTCCTACCAACTGAGGGAATATCCTTCACGTAGCCATCTGCATATGGAAAGACGTTGTTCCCCACATTACTAACAGTGCTTGGCTTTCGTTTATGATAAAAAAAGATTCTACATAAGGCTGTCTTAAGGCTGAAGGGACAGAGCAAATTCTACTTCCTGAGGAAACACAGATTCTTCAATGCAGCAAAATGTTGCAGATCATTTTATCAGTCTGATGTTGCAAGTGCAATATTGTTCGTTACTACCTGCTGGGCAGCAGATAGCAGTGACATTAGGAAAAATCAACAAACTAATCAGAAGGCTAGCTCAATTTTGGGAACTCCAAGAGAAGAGAATCCTGTTAATCATCATGGGGAAGACATCAAACCTCCTCCAGAAGCTACTGGCTAAAGAGCAGAGCAATTCAGCAAGAGAATACTTCAGCTCTGCTGTGACAAAGAACGCTACAGGAAGTCTTTCCTGCTGACTGCAATTAGACTAGATATCTGCTCTGTGTCAGGAGAGGGTGTAGCTTCTCTGACATTACTATAATTAGAATTGTATTCTGTAGTGTACCTGATTGCACGGATATGACAATGTACTCTCAATTTCTCTTTTTATTAATATGACGTCTTGCACCTTATGTACAATTACGTACACAATTCACACCTGTATTTACTGTATATAAACAGTATATTCTTATTATTTTACAATGGTCTTATCTTGCTAAGGCCAGATTTTTAACTTTACTTTATCATTGTGATTTATTGATTTATTTTAACCTGGCCTTAATATTCGCCTACACCTTGTTCCTTTGTTGTATAATGTATAAACTGGCTGTTGTAACATTGCAATTTCCCATTGGGATTAATAAAGTACTCTCTATCTATCTATCTATCTATCTATCTATCTATCTTTAATTACATACGCTATAATAACAATAGACATTCTCTGATTCAGTTTTTTTTGGAGAGTCAGAGATTAAAATTTTCTGTGAATACACACCTTACACTTACACCCTTATACTCCCTTGGAATTATGAGGTTCTGCATTTTGTGCAGTTTTGAGATATTGAGTTTTAAAGTTTTTACCTCCTTAAAGGAGAAAAGGAGAACCATGCTGTGCCTTTTTAATTTTCAAACAAAGGGTGCATATCACTGAAAAATACCCCATCATATATGTTAATACTGTATGTCGACATGGAATAAAAAAAATTAGAATTAGGGCTACAACTATCAATTAATTTATTGATTACTGAACTAATCAGATTACAAATGAGACTTTTACTAGCTCTTATTTAGCTATTAGCTTTTAAATTTAGCTTGAGGTTGTTTTGTGCATATGAAAACTAACAGTTAGTAATATAAGAAGATGAATACTTCATAAAAAATGTCTTTGAATTAACTTTCGTGATGAAATAGTGCATGCACTTTAAAAGGTTATTGAGGAGAACTGTGGAAAAAAGACTCACAGCAACACACAGTCACTAATTATCCACATTCTCTTCTGGTGTGAATCCTTTCCCACTCTCCCGTCTTTCACAAAACGCTGCTTGGCCATAGCCAGTACAATGTCATTTTCTCAGATTCTAGGGGTCGTTTTGCTCGAGTTAAGAGTGAAATGCTTGTGAAGGCGTGTATCATCACTCTATTAAACACATCATTCCAGTAAGCCTAACATCTGTATGTTAGAGCGTTCACAGTTCGCGTGAGAATCAAGTGTGATGACATCGTCAAGTAATCGACAATTAATTTCGTTGCCAACTAATTTGATTATCCATTTTGATGAATAACTTCGTTTTGATCAAAAAAGTCAGACAGAAGCTTATAATTCCATCTTAAAGATTTGTTTAACCTGAATTTCAAAAGCGAGATTCCTTCCTTCAATGTGGATATTGGACATTACTGTACATAATTCTTGTACTGTATGTTCCTTAATGGTGTTTGAATGTAGACTTTTTCCCCCACCTTGAGTCATCATGCTTTTTTGGGGGATGGACCCCACAGGTAAAAAACCCTAAAATAGAATATGGTGTGGTAGGTGCTGACCTGGGTATGGTGTTCGGCCATAACTGATAATCTCAGTTAGCAGAATACCGAAGGACCACACATCTGATTTGATGGTGAAGGAGCCGTAGTTTATAGCTTCCGGCGCAGTCCACTTAATGGGGAATTTGGCACCTTGCACAGAAGAATAGACAGTTTAATAGTTAACATCATTTAGCAATGCAACAAAACTTTGTAAATAAATAATGAACATTAACAGTTATGCTAATTTGGCAAATGAAACGACTCACCTTCCCTCGCAGTATATTCATTGTCTTCTATGATACGTGCCAGACCAAAATCAGCAATTTTGCACACCAGACCCTTATTAACCAGGATATTGGCAGCCCGCAAGTCTCTGTGAATGTAGTTCCGTCGTTCAATGTAGGCCATGCCTTCTGCTGTCTGGATAGACAAAGACAGGTAGACTGTTCAAAATAATCTAAAATGCGAGTTGTTTCTGTCACACATCAAGATCCCCTGTAAGGAGGGGGTAGCTCAGGGTTAAGGCATTGGACTATGGTCCACAAGGTTCCAGGTTCCAACCCCACTACCACTAAGTTGCCACTGTTGGGCCATTGAGCAAGGCCCTTAAGCCTTAACTGCATAATGAGAATGAAAAATGTAAGTTGTTCTGGATAATGGTGTCTGCCAAATCCAATAAATGTACAGTATTTGATTCAATCCTAGATTGCCTCTGCAGTTTTATATGGAGCCCTATAATTGCAGGTATCAAGATTTGCGGTTATATGGAACACTTTGATTTTAGCAAATAAATGTTTGTTTTCCCCTTTGCAACATTTCTGAAAAATAATTAATACAAATAAAAGTCTTTTGGGCTTACTGTTTGATTGAAATGTAATAATTTGATCTCCACCTCTTGACATACACAAAGCCTGATATAGCATGTCTACTTCTATACACACAGAGGTACCTGTTGCTTATCAGATTTGAATATTAAAATTCACCCACTAACGGGACAAACCTGCTTTGTACATCAAAGGCAAATGTGCCATGGTACATTCAGTTCCATACTTAAAATGCAGGAACTGCAGGACAATAGCAGGAGTGAAAGGTGCAGACAGCGATAGACTCACCTGTGCAGAGAAGTCTATTAGTTTGGGCAACTGAAGACGATTTCCTTCATCACTCTTGAGGAAGTCCAATAAACTGCCTTTAAAATGAACACATAGGCATATTTAAAAATGGTCATTTCACCTTGTATCCAGAAAATCTTGCATGTGTTCACACTCTCTCTCGCACAACCACACCCACACATGAACATACCTTTTTCCATGAACTCTGTGATAATGTAAATGGGCTCTTCCTTGGTAACTACAGCATTGAGGCGAACCAGCTTGTCGTGTTGGAGGCTTTTCATAAGATTTGCTTCCATCAGGAACGCCTCCACAGACATACTGCCTGGCTTCATAGTCTTCACAGCTACCTTGGTGTGCTTGTTGTATGTGGCTGAAAATGAGAAGCCAAGCTATAATCAAAATGCTACATATCGTTCTTTATTCATTTATCCATTTTGGTTTTCACCACGAATAAACCGATCACCCATTACAACACAAGATGCTCAGTATTGCATAGGTTCCGCTTGTGCCACCTGGGAAGCTCTGGTCCCTCGGGTCATGACTTCATAAGACTTCTGGGGTTGTGCTGTTGTGTCTGGCATCAGGATGTTGGTGGATCTTTTGGGTGCTATGGGTTGGGGCCTTCCTGGATCAGGCTTGTCTGGCACATCCCATGTGTGCTCGGCTTTATTTGGATCTGGGGAGTTTGGAGGCCATGTCAGCGGCCTTGGGCCCTTTGCCTGCTGGGTTCTGCGCACGTCAGGCTGTGGTGCCAGAATTGACTGTTTTGACAATTTGTGCTGCATTGACTTTTCTGGGGAATTAAACCCCAGAAAACGTTGACCTTTGGTCCCTGCAGACATGGGTGAGCCTTGGGTGCTCATGATCCGGTCACGATTTTACAGGTATATAACTGATGATCAATGTTGTTATTGTGTTAATATTTTGTGGCGTAAATATTATGGCTGATTGGTGTATAAACGAAACTACAATACTTATTTAACATATTTCTGACTACTGTATCTAAAAAAATTGTGTTGAAAAGTGCAAAAATATGCCAAATATATCAAATTAATACAAAATATTAAATCACAGAATGGTGTTTGGCACTTACCCAACCAAACTTCTCCAAATTGTCCAGCTCCCAGCCGTTTGTCTAGCTTGAGGGATTCTCGTGGGATTTCCCAGGCATCCTTTTCCCATGGTTTCTGGGGTTTGGCACTAATGCAGGCGGTAGTAAGTGCCTGGCACAGTCCATCTCCCTGCTCTGTAAAAAAATGAGGACAACAAAAACACATCTCACTAATGAACCTTTCTCAGTATACATGGTATGTATTAGTAAAAGGACTCTGCTCTAATGCAAAAACCCTATACACTGGAAAACCGCTTTTAGCTACTGGCTGTGACGGTGCAGACCAAAAAGATAACCAAGAAGATCTATTATCAAACATTTGTTTTTTCTTAAAATAATAATTCTGGTGAAGCTAGTAATTAAAGCTAGTGACATTTGGTGTAATAGCAAAAAAATATATAGAGTATAACATGCTTTGTGACCACACTACATGATAGAAAAAAAAAAAACCTTAGAAATTATCTTGGTTACAGAACTACAGATAATATTTAAGTTTAGGTACAGGGGCAGCTATCTCAGTTTAGCTACAGTACTGCTAAACCCCTTTAAAAAATAAATGGTGGTGTATGCGTTGTCACATGACTTTTCTGGTACTTACTCTTGTAATGGTTGACAAGTTCCTGCAGGGTGTTGAACGTAATTCGAGGTGAAATGTAGAAACCGCCGCTGTCTAGCGTGCGGATCTTATAATGCTTCACTGTGTCACCTGCTTGAGGGTCATGGTCCCTTACTGATAATGAATAGCTTCCTGTAAAAATGAATTGTAGATTTATTCTTTAAGAACAACAACTGTTTTGTTGGCCAATTCAAGATTATGAATGATTGTATTATGAAAAATAAAAGGAATAATTATCTAAGTATATCAGCATACATGTTTAACTCACCTTTGGTGGTCTCACTATCTCTGATCATGTAAGAGCCCATTTTATTCCCAGAAGCCAGGAGCTGTCTCTCGGCATCTTTCCTGCTCACTGCTTTGAAGAACCAACTAAAAAGGACACAATGTATTTCAAATCATTGGCTTAGAGGTGATCCAAATGAACCACAGGAACAAACGTGCTTGTTATGAGCTTTATATAACTTTGTATAATGTATTCTGTAATTTCTATTTTCTAGAATATTGTGTATGTTATACACTCACTCTTCAGTTTGAAGTGTGTCTTTAGCTACATAGTTACTGGGGATGTAGCCTTCCTCACCACTGCTCACAGACAATGCTTTCCACCATTCACCTGACCTGCACCGATAAAAAGCATAAACAACATTACACATGTATAAACGTATGAATAAGAATAAGCTTTTGAAAGCTTATGTCCAACAGGCACTTACTCTTGTAAGATTTTTAACTTGTCTCCCTTTTTAAAGCCCAGGTCTCCATCATGCAATGCTTCGTAGTCAAAGAGAGCTATGGCAATGTTCTCAAAATCTAAAAAGCATTAACAGAATTTTAGTCTGGGTTCACTCAGCCAACCTTAGTTAGGACTATAACCTGTATGATTATAATATGTACATTACAGAAACACAGAAAGCTAGCACATAAAGAGCTGTGAATTCATCATACTATAAATACTAGTCAAGCATCTAACAGGAAATGTATTCGACACCAGGCTCATGAAATCTCACATGAATTACAGTTTTTTTTCTTTGTCTTCTTTGCAAATTAACACGTATTGTATTAATAGCTCAACTTTAAAGAAGCATGAAGTTAGCAGCGACTTCCTCTTTAGTGTACAGTGAACATTTTATCAAGTGCTCCACCTAAATCTGAGTGAAATTATTTAGTGTTAACATAAGTTAAGAACATATTTAGTGTTCATAAGTCAATTAATTCATACACTTCCTTTGAAGTGCACGCATAAAGACACTCCTTAAAGCAGTGATGGGCAACAACTGCTCATTAAGCAGTAGAAAGTCGTTAACAAATCTTTTAAAGAGTGAAAAATGTCGCTTACCATCCGTGCTTGCGGTAGGAGGACTGGGGCTACTTTTGTTCTGCTGGGAGGAAAAAAATAACATGATTTATCTGATCAGGTTTTTCATATTTCATATGTTTATAAAACAGGATCAAAGTACTAGACATTTAAAGATTTACAGTCACTTTCTTTAACTAGTTTTTTGCTGTAGCAAATAATATGGGTTGAGAGAGTTTTACACTTTTGATCCACTGCTGTAGGACCAACTTCCAATCTATTCATGATGATACGTTTGCAGTGTGCACTGTGTCAATTAAAGGTACAGGCTTTTACATATAAAACTCCTAAACACAAAGTGAAAATGGTAATCAAAGTTTCCACCTGCAAAATTAGATCTTACTCAATTATCTTACTTTCCATTATGCTCATTCTGGGTACTCTTTTGCTATAAATATGGTTAAAGAGGACGTATGGTTTTCTAATCGCACTATCTGGTATCACCCAGAAGATGATGGGTTCCCTTTTGTGTCTGGTTCCTCTCATGGTTTCTTCCGTATGTTGTCTCTTCCCTTGCTACGGTCGCCTCTTTCTTGTAATAAATCTAAAAATAAATGTTCATCCAAAATTCGGTAAATCTGGTTGGTCATACAGTCTGCGGTTAAATTCAACTGATTGTCAGTTGTACTGAATTGAGATTGTTAAGATTTTTACAAAGCAAACAGAATCTGTATTCAAATGAAGGTGTTTTGAAAGAACCAAATAAGTACAACACAAGTTAGTTATCTTTATTCAGTCCACAAATTACTTACAGTATAGGCTGCAGTAAGAGGAAAACACAACACTAAAGTCACCAAGGGCACAAACAGGAAGTAAGAGTAGGCCATCTACAGTACTCAGTCATTATTAAAATCAAATAGAAATAGTCAAAAGTGTAGGGCAGAATATTACTGTACATGGTTTTAGTGAAATTTCGGTAGATTACATTAAATGAAATGGAATTATATAATTCTCACTGCAATACTCTACTCTAAAAACTAATTTGGAGGATCTTGGTCGATGCTTAAATATATGCATTGTTGTGAGATTAAAAAAATTAATTAATTGAAAAATTATTTTTTTAAAAAGTTCTATGTTACTGATCATTTTTGCTGCCATCCAAATGATCCGTATTGTTTTAACACACTGTCCTGACTAATCAAAGATTAACTCTTAATTAAAATAGCTTAATTAAATTTGTTTTCCAACTTTATTTCGATATTTTCTAAAAATGCCTTTCCAGGTTCTCATGGCTTAATTGAGGACAAATGGCAAAACAAAACCAAATCCTATTTCATAAACAAGGTCAGTTTTACCGTTACAAATATTTTTTTTCTTTATGACGTTTAGTCTGTATGACATGATAATCAATAATTGGATTGGATATTTAAATTGGATTTAATTGGATTGGATATTTAAAATTGGAATTAAAAAAAATAAAACTGGAATTACAAATTAGTAAATCCTGCAACATGATCTTTGTGGTATAAAATTATTTATTGTTTAAAACTACACTACTCCGGTTTCATTAAAGGCTTTAGTAAAGTTGCCCTTTAAAAAAAAAAAAAAAAAAAAAAAGTCATTTCATAGTAAGCTTGCATCAAATGTATCTATCAAACCAGGGTACGTTGCAAGTGACTTACGTGTGTGTGTGTGTGTGTGTGTTCATGTTGACATTTATTATGTTAATCAAAGTTAATTAGAGTTAAGCCCTTCATCATATATATAGCATTGACTCAGAGTAACATAACAGTAATAGAGGTTTGGAGGTTTGACCTAATAAAGATTTTGCCTTTTTTGTTGACAGAGTGTTTTTATTTATTCATTAATTTAAAACATTTTTTTTACTAATTTCTAGAGCAGACGGAAATATAAAATCTGCTGTGTCTGTGCTAATGCAATATACTGGACACATGTTTCCATATGCAGTCACAACTAATAAAGAGTCATAAATAATTTTAGCCTCGGCCTTGACATGTAAGGAACATAATGCTAACCATAATAAAGAATGTTTCACTCTTTTCACTCTATCCGTTCATTCCAGGAAAAGAGGTAGAAAATTATTCCCTAAATGATTCCCCAGCAGTTCTCAAAGTGGAGTCCCGCAAACATCCATGAGGCATGATGGTTTCTGTCATTTTTCTTTTCTTCTAATTTTCTTTGAGTAATGAAAATCACAGCTAACCAACGTTAAAGCGATTTTTTAATGGCTGGATTATATTATTATTATATTATACTATGGATTATATTCTAACTACTTCTTTACTGATACAAATAACTTTGTATTTTAACGTTGCATTTGGTGCAATGTGAATTGCGATAGACATGATTCTAATGAGTATGTGTTTCTTTCTAGGGACTGTTCTGTTTGACCGATATTAAATTTGAAGTACTCAGTTGAAAGATCTTGAAAGATCTCTCAGTTGAAAGATTTATGGTACGATGCTAGAAAAGCATCTTTTTGGTCTCATAATAATGTATACTGCATTAGATATTAATAAAACTTAAAATAGGTATCAAACTGTGATACCGTAACAATCGTTAGCTGTGTTTAAAATGGTTCCTTATTCCTTACAAACAGCAAACTGCATTTTTTTTTACTACAAGCGTTCATTGTTTGTAGACTAATGTATTGAAGTTCATTGTAAGATTTCATAAGTGCATTGAATTCTATGCACACACTTTGTACTATGCTTTAAAATGTACTAATGTAACAAATGACAAAACTCCCTAAAAGTGCGAATAGGGTGTGGTTTCAGAAAGAATGTCATGTGACCATTTTGGCTCATTTCAGTACAGTATCTTAGAGTAAACTGTTGTCTGTGCCTTCACCAAACTTCAGTGATCAGGCAGAGGAAATACCTCCAAGGAAGCTAAATATACTTAAATATTCCATTTTGCTGACCTTACAAAACACAGGCTACACAGTAATGTGCAATCATAAACTTTTTAAGTAGAAGTAAGATTGTGAGAAAGTCCCCGTAACACTTCTTCTTTCCATAAGACTTTCTGTTTTCTTCCTCAACCAAATGAAACCCTGATGTATAACTCCACTTACTGCCTTGCTCCCTGCTGTAGGGTCTTTGACATAGTGCGCTGTCTGATTGCGGTTTCCCATGTCGTTGTTGCCCACCGTTTTGCCACCGGAATCCTGTTCTGGCTTGGTGCCAACACAGCCCATGATAAAAACCTGCACACACAGACAATCGGAAAAATGAGGACAGACATGTTAGACATCGCTGCCTAGCAGGGAGGAGACATGAGAGCTGGAGTTGGGATCTAATCTTTCGAAGAAATCATGTATGAAATGATTTGATAAATTCCCCTGTCATGTTATGGCTTTGCTGCATACTACTTATGACCTGACCGAAACAGAATTATAATAAGAGATGAGATATTTATTAATAATAGATCAAGTGCTTCTTTAAACAGGAACCAGACATGGTGGTCCTGCGGTGTGCGCGCGTGAGAGACAAGTCAGAAGTCAGCTATCAAAAGGAAGAAGCCTGGGGAAGCTATCACACACATACACACATACACACATACACACATACACACATACACACATACATACACACACACACGCACACACGCACACACGCACACACGCACACACGCACACACGCACACACGCACACACGCACACACACACACACTGTACAGCCAGTACAGATTAAGCTAGCAGTACTAGCTGTTCAACTATTACTCCTTATGGAACAGACATGATATTGCACAAAAAATAATAATAATAGGGCATATCAGTCTAAGTTTCTACATGTCACTGTTTAAGAAAAAAAAAACCTTACATTTGTCATTCTACAAAAAACATACAGTACGTATTTAATTTTAAACAAGTAACTAATGAATTCCTGGAATTTAGATATGTCTTGTCTGTACAAACATGTGTGTTTTTCGTATATATATCATTGGTCTTAGCCTGTAATAGTATGTATATTTTTCTGCTTCTCTCTTGAGCACAGACTTCTCATGTTTTTATATAGACATGAACAGATATATTCGGATAGTCTTGTAGACACATCTATTACAAAATGACACCTCATCATATCTTGTACTTGCCATTATAGTGTACAGAATGTCTGGACGCTGCAGAAAGATGTAGAACATAAGAACATATAGAACAACTACATCTTAAATGGATAAAGTAGTGGAACTTTTCTACTTGCTTAACAATATTAATTTTTAATTGCCTATATTGCATTACAGTATATTAAACACAGTATATAATATGATGAACAAGCTAAAACAGCTTTGTGAAAATGAAAGCAGCTTGTGTATAATACATAACTTTCTCATTTCTCTTTTATTAATTTTCACATCTCAAAACATTGAAATACCTGCACTGGAGGTCACATGCTTCGGCACAAGTTATAATCAGACATTTCTAACGATCCCCTGAAAGGACATGTTGTTCTGTCTATTCCTTGAACACCAGATACTAGTATGAACAAAATACATGTGATAATTAACCAAATAATTTACATCATGTCCTTTCATTGGCTCTGTACAATTTATGCGGTTTGTTACTGAAAAATGACTACAGGGAATTAAAATGCAGTGTAACACAACTTACTGTAGGTGTGAACCTCAATCCGACAGCACTAATCAACAGCAGGTTGAATGAAGCTCAGACTTAGGGGTTTTCCTGTAGCCATAAACATGAGCACTGTACACTTGAAAAAGGGTCAAAGACTAGTGAGTCAACTCTGAATGTATATACAGTAAAACTGCATTCATTCAAAGTGAGCAGACTCAACTACTGCGTAGATAGAAACCATCCCCAGGGCTTGTGTTTGCTCAATCGTGTAGCCTGTAGCATTGCTTTATTGATACCCATTCGCTGATAAACAAAAAATACAGAATTACAACCATTTTCTAACCTTTGGAACAAACCAGGTGTTAGAGTCTGACAGCCTGAAGCAAGCTAAGCTAAAACTATAGTACCTTACATGATGTATACGTGTACTAGTTACTCTAAGCCAGAAGTTTGCGGTTGGTGCACTATGGGTCTTTCCAGAGTGACAGAAGTGCAGGAAGGCAGAGGCCAGGTAAGAAAAAAATATCCCACAATCATTTCCTGGGAAAACCCAAGTAAGGTTAATGAACTGTTATGCACAACAAATCAATTGATTTAAGCTTCACTGCTTCAAAGTCACCCACCCCAATGCACATACACACGCACTGAGAACCATATATTTTCAAAGTAGAGAAGGGTGTTGTGAATAACGGAAATACACAATGAAAATTAAACTCTACTTATATCCATAAGTAGAGCTTTTACCTATAAAGGGAGTTGTAAAAAAATATTAATTTTAACATGAACCATTACGTGCTTGGATGTCACTCACTGGGGGGAAAAAAAGAAAGAAAAAAACACTGCTCATTTCATACTACTGAGATTACGTGTAAGGGTTTTTGAAATTAATGTACCAAGATGATATAAAAATGGAAAGAAATTATCTCCACCAAATCTTTGTTCTTTTTTTTGACATACACACTTAAAAAGGGTACTAACTTTTATCTTTTCTTATTGCTGAGATGGTTCCCTTAACTTTTTTTTTCCATATGTGACTTATTATTCTAAGATATGCTGAAAATATATACAAAACATTATTTTCAATATACAGTATAAAAGCCTTGTTTTGGTTGCTTCTATATAAACGTTTCATTCCGCCTGTGCAACTAAGCACGTCAGGCAACGGGTTCTGTTGTTTGTATAGCAGTGGTTGTTTTAATGGGGCCCAGTTGCTAGTCCGACCCCAACCCTCTGTCTTAGTCATTTGGGCTCATAGGGGTAAGGGCCTTACTCAAGGACCCAAAAGTGCCAACCTGCTGGTGGGCAGTGATGGGGCTAGAACCACAACATTCATATCAGCAACCCAGAGTTCGACCTGAGCCACCACTGTCCCTGATATAGCACGTGTAAACATGCTATAAAGGTTAGTCATGGTAGGGGCTTGTATTGCAGCTGATTGGACACTGTTTTACTCAAGCACACACACACTAACACATTGAAGCTGTCCAGTGTGGCTGGCAAGCAATGAAGCAGAATAAAGGCAAACTGAAAACTTGCTTCCTCATTCCGCTCTCACTGGTTCCTCTTTTGCTCTATTCTTATTACTGTGCGGCTATATCTGGCCCATTTCTACTACTGCTTTTTTGTTACTGGAGCTGGAACTTTTTTTTTTTTTTAAATAGATTCAGCTTTTTTTTTTTTGATGAATCTAAACTAAATCTTAATAGGATTTGGACTATTCCAGCATTCAGACATTTACAGATGAATGAAGAAGGGATTCTGCACCTTCTTGCACCTCTTTAAGTAGGATGCTAATAGACAAGGCTGTTTACATAGAAGTTTCATTTTCTCCTGTAAGCCACACAGAACAGAGATATGCTCTCTGTTATAGATGGAACCCAGAGACTCATGTCATATTTAATACTTTGAACTCTGAGCAAGGGGGAAGTCAGCTAAAGGCCTTCTTCTACAGGAAGTGAGGGTATTTGAAGGGGTATTTGAAGCAGAAAGGGGGTGTGAAGCTAAACTGTTTCTTACAGGAACAGCCATGACCTCAAGCTCACTGCATGACATTAATGGAGAATGTGCTGCCCATTGTATTCTGCCATGTCAGTACTTTTGCCCTCCTATTTTGCATTGCTGTTAGTCGTTGTTGTCAGTGATTAGCCTTGCTGGACCAAATTATGTGCATAATTTGTATTCTTTTGCTTTTAAAGATTGCATCAATGTGTCAATGTTAGTCTACTTTGCTGGAGTTTCTAGCACTCTTAGGGTCTAACGCTTTCTCTCTCAGTTCACCATGTCACACTTGTTTGTGGTCAGTTGATGGAAACATTGTCTTGTGTAGCTGCTATTGCTGTCATTTTCTTTTTTTCCACTAGCCACATATTCTAGAATATAACTGAATTATATTCTAATTGACTTCATTTGCTTTGGATAAGTGTGACAGCTAAATGCGCAAAATGGGGTGTACCTGTAAGTGGATCCCATCAAAAACAAATAATAATTAAAAAAAAAAAACTGAATCACACACTTTCCTAGGTTAGTGTGGTGCTTGCAAGCAGAGTTTACATATTTTTTTTATCTGTAAAGCGATGGTACGTAAAACATCATAATTTTGGGTGTGCCTCCCAATAGGTATACCAATCATACTGTCAATTTTTATAAAGTTTGCATATTAAAATAAGGACATTCAGCCTTTTAAACAAGGACTTTATTCTTCTGTGTTGTGCTTTATAAAACTCTATTTTAAAACTAAGGTATTTATCATTTCAGATGAATAGGACAGACTAGAGTATGGAGCTGGTTTAATGATTAAACTCTTTCCACTTGTCTACATACAGTAAGAGACACAGCTAGAGCAGTGTGTTTGGTTGCTTGCTTTACAGCACTCTTACTGCACTCTTTAGGGTGACGGCTTGGCTTGTTAAAGGAAATGGATACCGATCTAAGCACTTCGTTTTCCATAACACACAAACAGAAAAGGTCAGTATTTTAATAGTATATTTAATATCATCGAAAAATCACTTGTGAGAAATAAACTGCTCATACGACATGTGTTTCAATTCATTCATGAGTCTGCAGTCCATAACAAAGTGAAACAATTAATTTCTGCTTCACTCTTTATCATTTAACCCCCCCACCCCACCCCACCCCACCCCAAAAAAACTAAACAAAAACTTTTTTTATAGCATAAAGAGGAAATTTGTTAGGTGTGTGCGAGGAAACTAGTCTTATACTGTAGAGGTATTATTTACATGTGTTTTAATGCTACTGAAATATATAAGTAAATAATAATTGTAATAATACCAATAATAAAAAATCCTTACCCAGTTCAAATTTAGACTAATCCACGAGAGCCTTTCAAAATGCCGACCATGAGAGAAGTTTCTTTTGTCAGTAAGGCATGTTTTTAAGCCGGTTCCCACATCTCGTGTAACGCTGTGTGTTGTGAGCAGTAGAAGTGAAGATGTACAGTACACTCTCAGTGAGGAGGAAGTTCAGCCGCCTACTCAGCCTTCAGATAAATATGTGCGCGTGCACGCAGCGTCAAAGGCTGCGTTCCAAACCGCACTCCAACCTACTTCATAGACTGTAAGCGCAGGGTGGTTCATCGAGGTCAGGAGAAGACAGGTAGCGCCCAATTTCAGTGTACTATCATGAACGCGAGTTTGCGGTTGAGGATGTACCCGGTGATAGTCACTTGTATCCTATAATCCCACAGAATACACACAGATTTTGTCAATTGGGGGGGGAATCCGATTCGGTTGACCATAGAGCAGTCAAACCGTAAAAAATTTTTTTTTAAAGACAATATTTATTTATTTATTTATTTATTTATTAGAAATAGCAGCTCTTTTGCCCAATATGGTAACACTGGGCAACCTAAGTAGTTGGTAAGTGAAATAGTTTACTATTAATCGTATTAACGATGGCACTGCTACTACAAATATTATTATTATTATTATTATTATTATTATTATTATTATTATTATTTGTAGTAGTGGTGCCATCGCTATTATTATTATTATTATTAGTAGTAGTAGTAGTAGTAGTAGTAGTACTAGAAATAGTGCCTTGGTTGTTGTTGTTGTTGTTGTTGTTGTTGTTGTTGTTATTATTATTATTATTAACAACAA
>JAQQZT010000015.1:14186261-14205312 GCA_030068275.1 Clarias platycephalus | reverse complement strand
ACACACACACACACACACACACACACACACACACACACACACACACACACACACACACACACACACACAAATGTATGCAGAAATGAAAGTAAGTAGCTTACATCAGGCCAGCATCTTGTACATGTGGGCAGTAGTGGACTTCCCATGCTTTCTATTTCTTAGAATGGTCCATGAATTAAATCAAGTAAAACCAAACCTAATTAGCTTAAAACAAACATTATATTATGGTGCACTTTTCTAACTTTAGTGTACCTTTCTAAGTAAAAGGTAGTGTATGGAGTGTAATGTATCTTAAAGCTTTAAAGACAATTTGATGCCTTAAATCATTTTCAAGGTAATGTATATTTACAAGATGCATTTTAAAATGTACAATGGCGAAGGCATTACAAAAGAAATGTTTAGTCCTGGTGTTTAAGAAAAGGGTACAGTTAAATGAAAGGTTAATGATTTTGGCCTTTAAACCTTTGGTTGATGCATTCACTCACTTATCTTCTATACCCTGTTAATCCTGTATAAAGTCTATCACAGGAGTCTTAGGGCACAAGGCGGGGTACACTCTGTACCTCCATCGCAGGGCACACGCAGACACTCACGCATTCACACACTACGGGCAATTTGGAAACACCAGTTAGCCTAATTTGTATGTTTTTGGACTGTCGGAGGAAACCAGATTACCCGGAGGAAACACACCAAGCACGGGGAAAACATGCAAACTCCATGCACAAAGACCAGAGGTGCGAATTGAAGGTGCGAGGCGACAGTGCAAACCACTCAACCCACCATGCCGCCTGGGTGATGCATCCATTCCAAAAGTGTCAGACATTTCACAAACAAACAGACAGACAGACAGATAGACAGACAGACAGATATTGTTAACAGCTTGAATGATGTTGGTGAAAAGCAACAAAATCTTTTACTGCCTATTTCCAATGCTGCATCTTGTGTTATTGCGCGGGATGTGTTTCCGCGTGCATGCGTGCGCGCGTGTGTGAGTGCGTGCGCGCGTGCGTGTGTGATCTACCTGCGCTCCCCATGAGCCGCGCGCCACAGTGACTAACACTGGCGCAACACCGGCGCTTTACAGTAAGGTGTGAAGCAAACGAGTCTCAGCGCTACAGTGGAGACAGGAGACCGCGGGTTTTAGAATGGAAGGCGGGTACTGATTGTAATTTTCGTTTCGAGGTTTTTTTTTTTTTTTTTTTTAATCTATCTTTCGCGATTTTGCTTTCCTGTTCCTTTTCCCCGGTAAAGAAACACAATCTAACTCGCGCTCCTGCGGAAGTCATCGTTCTCTGTTCTGTCGTTCACAATGCTATTTTTCACCCATCGTATTTCTGGCCCTTTTCCCCCCCGTGTACTTTCTTTAGGTTGTTTTTTTTCTTCACACGGGGGAAAATAAACCAAAAGAATGAGGCTAAGTTTGTTAGGCTTCCTGCTAATTATATCCATCATTAAGTCACATGACAGCCAATATACACACTTGTTTTACTATACTTGTGAGGACATTCCAGAGACAGTATAATGCAGCTAACTAATGCCATGTCTACAGCTAAGTCCCAAACACTTGTGTGTGTGTGTGTGTGTGTGTGTGTTTTGGTTTGCGTGAATGCGTGCGTGAGACGCGGCAGTAAAACTTCACTTGATTCAGAATTATAAATTGTTTCTCTCTCACGCACTCATTCTGTATACCGCTTATCCTGTACAGGGTCCCAGGAGGCCTGGAGTCTATGGGACTCGGGGCATGAGGCAGGCTACACCCTGGACAGGGTGCCAATCCAAGCACACACACATTTCATGGGCTGTTTGAAAGCCAAATTAGATAGTATTCTGCATGTCTTTGGATTGTGGGAAAAAACTAGAGGACCCAGAGGAAACCCACCAAAACCGGGAATCAAACCCAGAACCTGGACGTGCAAGGCAATCACTAAGCCATTGCGCCACCTATAAATTGGTATTAATCATAAATGCATCTAATTTTGGATGTTCAGTTTGCAGGTTTTTAAAATTGCTGATATACATTTAGTTACTATTTAGTTAGTATGTTTTAGGTACACTAGATTAGATGCATACATGCATAAGCTATTTAACCAGGTACTGTGTGTGTGTGTTTAATACAGCAAAAAAGCACGTGTCTCCTGAGTATTAAATGATTAAATGTGTAATTGTGCACATGTTTGTGATTTCATTTACTCAGCAGTCTGGATGAGGATGGACTTTGGTTTACAGTGCTTTAGTCACCTTCGCCCTCAACACAGCTTGACCTTTGGACAGGCGAGGCCTTTCTGACACTTGTTGTTGCATCTAAAGTGAGATGGACACAACTTACCTTCAGTCCAAATCTACATAAGACATTGAACACATCAGTGTATGCTAGATAAAGGTGCATCTAGACAGTTTAATGAATTAATGAAAGCTAGGACACTGTCACATACTGTACAAATCATATATACTTATAAACTAATTTGGTAAAAGGTATTTAGCAGCCATGTCATAAACGCACACAGTTATTCATTATCCTTTTTTTTTTGGAATTGGCAAGCACTACCATTTGCCCCTTTTTGTGTCTGGCCTAAATTCTCAGCGGCATTTAGGAATAGAATAGCAAATCAAAATATAATGGCACTCCTGGGGAGGACCCCCATGGCTACTAACACAACACACAAGTGTGAGTGAGAGTGTGTGTATGTGTGAGGCAATGTGTGTTGTTTTAACCTGTGGGGGGTGAATAAGCCAGTAACCCAGCATGGTGCTATGGTCAAATGAGGTACTGAGTCAGGTTGTGTATGCATGTTTGTGTGCTTGTTTATGGGGGTGGTGGTGGGTAGGCCCCTACGAAAGATTTAATTATAAGTTTTCCATGTAATATTTCAAACTCTAATGAATCTGTCCTGATTTAGAAATGATATCAAACAAACATATCTCTAGGTAATTATAGAATATCATAGAATATCACATTATAGAACTTTTCATAATTTATTTAATTAATTATGGATCTTATTTATTTATTATTATTAAATAAGAAATTAAATTCATACCTAATAAACAGTTCAAAATACTTTACTATTCATAGGATTAATTTATCTTCGGAAACTTTAAACCTTTCCTCTGAAAATGCTGACTTTAAGTTATTCAGTTGACATTGAGTGAAATTAACTATCACCTTCTTAAATAACTACCTGTGAACGGCCAGACAAGTTCCTGCAAAAATGTTTTTCCCAAAAAGCAATTTTATAATTTTTCCCCAAAAGATGCCAATGTCGACATACCTGTGTTATGTTTACATTTAGATAAATGCATGGCTCCAAATTTTGAATATTCTAATAAACAATAAAATATAGTTTATTATAATATAATATAATATTCTAATAAATAATAATAATAATAATAATAATAATAATAATAAATAAATAAATAAATAAATCTTAGGTTTTTATCTAGGATTAAAGTCAAAATTTGGAGGAAAATGTCAGAACTTAGTTTTCACTGCTTTCTAAAAATTCATCTAGCAGTCTTAAAATGTATACCTGCTAGATGAACATATGTTTATACATTAAAAAAAAAATCAGCAAAGGTATTGTGGAGTGCTGATGTCCAACTATGACAATAAAGCATCTGGCCTGTCAGATATGTTGCTCGTCTCGTTCTGAAGTCATGATTTTTGAATAAAAGGGTTGTATTTGTTTGAATTTTCATAGAGCTAAAAGTCTGACCATACAATATTATAATGTACTCTAAAAGTAGACTTACTTTGGCTCTGTTTTTCCAAACATTTAACAAAAATTTTAAACGAAACAATGGCTTTACAGTGTAATTTGAAAAACTTTAATTTCATTATTTTATTTAAGTCAGTCCTCTTTATATAGTCACATCATTTATTTAAGTACTGTAGTACAGTCCTCTTAAAATGATTTATATTCACAGTGAAAGACCATCAAATACAAGGCACACGAAACATACACAATTCATTTGATGGCTGCATGTGTGTGTTAGAGTGTGTGTCTGTGTGTGTGTGTGTGTGTGTGTGTGTGTATGTATGTGTGTGTGGGGGCAGCTTTATCTCTGCAGTCTGGGTTCTGGGCAGCTCCAATTCACAGTATCCCAGTTTAAGAATTCCGCTCTTTGCATGCCAGCAACAAGCTACTTGACGTCCAATTGCTTTTACTGTGTTACTATAACATACTAATTCTGCACGCATGTACACTCCCACACATATGGAAGCACGTTGTTCCCCTGTCCCCTGTAACTCAGAATGATTTATCGGGTGCATGGGGAATAGCTGCAGAGACAACACACGGAAGTTTTGATTTAATGGGACTGAATATTAGCTGAATAAATGTCCCCATGTTACCCTCCTCCACCTTCCCACCTCAGCGGGACATAACTTCCCCTGTGTCAGGATCACTTCATCCACATTTAAAACACAGTATCCTGTTTTTTGTAGCAGAGAGAGAGAGAGGACAAATGACTGAACGAGGACTGCATGAACGCTGACCCTGGGAAAAGTCTCTGCTAAGGAAAGGCTATCACTCACAGGAGGTTGGGAGGAGGTGAGTAGGTGGAGGGGAATAGAATGATCGAAGGACAGCATAGAAAAAGTTTAAAATATTCAACACAGCAGTAACCTTGACACTGCACTGACCTCAAAAACCTCCAGTCTCGAATACTTCAGGACAAGTCCATTCAAAGATAAGAGGGGATCATGACCCTTCACCCAAAGACACACACACGTACATACTTACATTTGTGCAAACACCTGGGCTAAAACACAAAGAAACACTCTTGTCATTTTACAGCATTAAGCTTCTAATGCATGGCCCTTGATGCAGGACAATGGTACGTAAACATGGGCACGAGGGTCGTGCTCCCTGGCGTGACTCCTGCTGCTCTTTGAAGCCACGCGTACGCAAGGACAATAGAGCCACTCACTGCAGCAAGGACACAAGGATCAGTGTGTGAAATGAGGATGAGTGGAATGAGGCTGGAAATTCCACTTCGGATATTTAGGAAATGAGAAGATTTTTTCCCCTTTTTTTCAGAGTGTGGGTGTGACAGAAGAATATTTTTTTAATGCACACTAACCTTTTAGTCCTTCACAATCTACATTTCTCACTCATTTTTTTCTTCACTATAACTAATAAATGTGTGCTTTAAGAAAAAAATACAGAATTTTATCCGTGTCAAAACATTATGAAATTTACAACTTCCCATTTTCATTGTTTTTTGGCATTCAGTGATGTAACACCATGACTATTTTGTTTAACTTAATTGCTAGTTAATTACTTTACCATTTTTATTCTGCCCTTAATTGATACCTTAATTTTTTTTTTTCAGTGAGACAAAATGCTAAACTATGATGTAAGCCATACTATATACTTGTGTAATTTATTAACACAACATATACTGTACATCATATATAATGTTTATATTGTTTAAGGGAGTATTTATCTATAGGTGGTTTTTTTTTATATTAGAATAGCATTTTAAGAGATATGCCGAACCAGGAGATTTCTGAACATTAACGATAATTATTGTATTTCAGCTTGCAAAGCAATTGCTCATGGAGCAGAGGCAATAGGGCTCAGAGGTACAATACATACAATTTCCCATAAGGCCAAGTCCTGCAACTTATTGCTGGGGCAACAGAAACCATGACAGCAGCAGATAAGAGAGGCTAATTTGACCAATAGCAATAAAGGTAGTGTGTGGAGCCTCTGTGTCGCCACAAACTGACTCGTGCCAGCCTGTGTCGAACCCTCAGCACCATAAAGCCATGCTGGAAGGCAACCTTTGATCGCCAACACAAGAAAGAGCAAGAGAGCTAGAAAGAGAGAGAGCGAGAGAGAGAAACAGATATAAAGACTATTAATTTGTATGTAAGCTACACATACAAAATGTCCAGCAAGCATATAGATATTTTTTCCTTTCTTGGACAACACTTTAATATATATTTTTAAACTTGCAGTGGAATGAATCTGGTTTAAAAAACTAATTAACTAACTAACTAACTAACTAACTAACAAACAACAACATCCAACCCTCCAAAAAATAAAATAAATAGAAAAAATCACAATGGGGGTGCAGCATAAATAGGTGTGTTTACATACTGTAGGCATTAGTCTAGAAACAACAATCTATCTATCTAAAGTGTCTGCCAAATCAATCAGTTGCAAGGTTTTGTTTTAAAACTCAGTGTTTAGATTCTTGCTAATAGCAAAATACTTATGTCTGCACAATATCAGGTGAAAAATAGGGTTTGCATTATCAGGTTTACAGTTGGATTTACAGTCACTGTGGAATTAAATATGTTTGAGTTTCCTTTTTTTTTTTTTTTTACATTAAACGTAGAATGTACACCAAATCAATAAATCGCTTCATGCTTGCTCTCTAAATTCACAAGCTGTGCATTTTTTACATAGACTAAAATATCCTTTCATCATAAAAGTATTTTTGTGTAAATATCAATATCTAGTGTGTCATTTGGACTACTGGTAAGACATCTTGCTTGATTTTAAAGAGCATCAACAGTCTGGACAAAGACACAGGGACGATATTTTAAACTGAGCTTTATATTCAATGAAACAAAGACATAATTCCATTATATATCAACAGCAAAAATAAAATTAATGTTAATATCTTTGTAGAGAACAAAAAAACAACTCTTAAAATAATTAAAACAATTGTGTCCCTTTTCAAAAGTTTTGGAAAAGTGAGTCATTGCACTTCAGATTAACAAACAGCATTATGAATCAGTAGAAGCAATGAGGAAACTTTAAATGTGTGTGTGTGTTTGAATGTCATTATGACCATAAAACATATTACCTGCCAGGAAAAAAGAAAGAAAATATTGAATAACACAGTTCTTTTGGACTGTTACTATCGCAACATAAATAATGTATTTAAAAATTCATCATGTGTGAAGAAGCATATCATGAAATATTGTGGGTTTTTTATGTGCATTTCATTTTGTCCTTCATTTTGGTTCTAAGATAAAAAAAAAAAACTTTTTGTGTCAATGAACAACAAGACACCGAAGCATTGGTTACCATCTGTACAAAGTTTAATATGAAAATATATAATTTCCATCAGCTGGCATCCACCAGGATCCATTTTGCTTGTTAGAGTTGGCTGTTTAATAGGTAGTTTTTGTCATAAAGTCTTTTTCCTAGATTGCACTGGGGAGATTTTCAGAAAAGGCAGTTTCTCATCCTGCATCATGCTTGGGATAGTGCGCACCAGGTGTTCTGTGGGGCGATGGATGTCGGGGTGAACGGGTAGTCTTCGTATTTGATGTCCACATGGCCTGAGCTTGTGCTGCTTAACTGTGTGGAAGTCTTATGATGGAGAGGCAAGAATAGAAGCATGGGTTATTCTACACAGCCTTGCAGTATGTTTAACTTAAAACTGTAATTTTTTCCATATTATTTCCCTTTCCTGTGGTTGAAACATTCACACTTGACTAGTTACAAATAATTAAGGTCATAGTGAAAAGTCAGAGCTTTTTTTAGTGACTTCATTTTTAGAAAATACACACAATGCTCTCATACTGAAACTATTCAGTCCTTTTGAGGTTCTATTAATTGAGATTGCACAGTCTGCACAGTGCAATCAATTAATCAGCTACTATATGATGATGTGATTTAACTGTAAGTGTTAATGGGCTTTGTATTAATGAATACCTGTGTGACAGACACAACTGTTTGACCAGCATATGGTGAGGCAGCAATGTTGGGTTCGCTTTTTATTGTTGAAGCGTTCTCTGAAATGGGATGACAGGTAGGAGAGGTAGTGCCAGATACAGAAGACCCTGAAACAACACAAATAAATAAAATAAATTAGAAATAATTCATTAAGCAAACCCAATAAGAGACATAACAAAATTAGTAGCTTTTAGATATGCTAATTATCCGATATTAAAAGATGACCTGATGTCTCTCTGTAGACACTGTTTGTTTCTTTAACCACAAATCCATTAAATCCAAAAGAAATAGTGTAACTAGATGCTCACATTCCCCCTCTCACTTACTTTTGCTTCTTCCATTCTTTCACACACCCCATATGTCTCTCCACACATTCTCGCAATCCCCTCTCCCTCTCTTTCATCCCAATCACTCATCTTAACTGTCTCTCAAAAATGAATTGGCCCTTCGTTTCACATCCTCTCACACCACTTTCACTAAAGGAGCGTCAAATCATTGATAGTGTGATACAGTCGGAATATTTATCATTTATCAGTGCACATATCAAGACACTGCATATTGATGACTGATGAGTCAATATTTCATTAAAAAGCAAGACTCATTACAGAAAGATGATTAATGAACAGATTGTCATATTAATCACCTATCTATATCTAGACTGTAAATTTAAACCATAGGTTTGCGTTTAGCTTGATTCGTATATTTGTATACGAAATATGTACAACATCTCTCACCTGAGGACGCTTTGGTTTTAGGTATCTTAGGTTTACGTTTCCTCGTTTGAATGCTTTCTTTCTTCATAGCTAGTGGCCTGGGTACCTATAGAATGACAAAAAGCTGGTTAAGACCTTGTAAGAAAATATATACACTTAAACAGCTATAACAGTTGGAGATTTTAATATTGCAACTAAATGAAAATATACTTAATTTATAATCATATAAAGAATCAGTTTGATATCAAGAACCTGCATGCCATAACTAAACCATTTGAGTGAAAAATGTCATATGTCATACAGTACATGTAAGGAATAAAATATTAAAAACCCATCGCTCTTCAAGCAGTTGTGTTTGCATCATCATCATAATGTAGATAACTGACAATATTGTCAAAGTTTTTATTGGCTCACTGAGCATTTATTCTAAGAATGCTTAAGATTTGTTTGGAAGAGTATTAGAATGATTTATTCCTTATAGTCTCTTGGACTAAAATGTATTGGGAACACATTTCTGCATGAATGTATTAGAATAAGTTCCAGCAAATTACATGAGCCTTGATACTGACCCCGTGAAGCTTCATGTAGAGGCCACAGGCATTACACACAGGCTCCCCCTCTGCATTTCTCCTCCACAGGGTGGTAGTGCTGGTATGACAGTTAGTACAACACAGGCCTGCTCTTCTGGACGTAGTCTGCTGCAGATACACACAAAGAGTTCATATAGACCACAAAATATCACCTTTTTTTTTTTATCTCAACAAAAATTGTGTATGTATGTGTGTGTGCATTCAGTGAATCAAAGCTATTGAGGAAAAGACAGGAGCAAAAGAAAACTGGAGCCTAATTGGAATAGATAGTTTTTGGAAAACGCAACTTTCTTAACAATTCATTTCTCAAAGTAGAATGGTTCATTAGTGTTGTATCAACAGTCTGCACTCTGCCAATTATAAGACATGTTATGCATCATATTTATCCCAAGCTATGTTTCCACAGGCTATTACTAAGAAACAAAACAAAAAAACTGTATTCACACATCATCTCTATAAACACAGTATTTGATTATATGCCATGGTAACCAGTAATGGCTTAGGGTTAGGTTTTTTTTTTACTGTAACATGCAAAACATGTGCTCTGGTGTTGCAAACGAGGAAACCTATGGTCTTTTCCTCCAATCCGGTGTGCTTATGGATAGAAATTTCCTTACTCGTGCACACAGTAGCTACTACATGAGAGTTCTGAGTCGCGTTCTAAATGCGGACAGACTCAAGGACAAGGTCACTAAACTGCAAATAAAAACAGAGATGTGGAAAGCGTGTGCTAAGTGTGCTAATTCACAGCTGCAGACACACACATACAGAGAGAGAGAGAGAGAGAGAGAGAGAGAGCTCTTGGGAAGCAAGACAGCAGTGAAGGTCTCTCTACCTCTGTGACCTCCCACAAGTGTCCCTGAGATAAGCATTCTTTCCATTTCTCTTCTCTTCAAATATATATTGTTTCTCTTTTTCTTTTGCTTCTTGTATTATTTATGTTTCAAGAGAAGAATAGCACCCCAATATATAAGACTAACTGTGGATGTTTGTCTACTTATTAAAAACCACACTAAATGTTGTTTAACTTTATTATCTTTAGTTTGGGTTTGATATCTTTAAAGATAAAATACCACCACGAGTTAATGATCTGGACAAAATAACCCATTTCAATTTCTACATATTTTAAAACCTATATGGCCTGACATATATTAGACTAAACACTAGTATGGCCTTAAACTTACATTCTTTTTTGTTTGTAAATGTCGTCTATTGCATAACTTCTGCGAAATCCATTGATCAGAAATGTTACTATGTTTGCATTAATTATTATTAAATCGCAATAATAACGCTTTATCTTGCAGCCCTAACCTTGTGGCACTTACCAGTCGTTTCTGGGGTTTGATGAGAGGCCGGTTGATGCCGTTCATCTTGTGGTAGAGGCCGCAGGCGTTGCACAGGTAATGGCCGGTTCCGTCGCGCCTCCACAGCGGAGTAGAGATAGAGCCGCAGTTCACACACTCCCGTCCTTCTATCGCCATCTCATCCAGCATATCTAAACGCACAAACGCAAAGGTTTCTCATTTCTACTGAACGCGTTTCATTTGTCGCACTTTTTGCCACATGATTAATTTCATGCATAATTCACTTTCGCATGATTCTAATAACTCTATTTATAAAATCTATTATTTTTCATACAGGGTTAATATTATACAGGCTAACATAATTTTTAAACTATTAAAACAACAAAAGCCTTAAAACTATTAAATTATTGGGCTTAATAGTGTACAAGTATTTATGTTTCTATCTTACAAGTAGCCTATTCTTATTTCATCTGTGTAAACGTGTGCATATAAATATATATATAAAACTGTGTCAACTGGGTCGCTTTGCAGATGACCTATAATACTATTTCCTGCACAAATAAACAATATATCTATAAGATAAAAACTTGTTTTAAAGGAGTACACTAAATATGCGCAGTTAGGTCTTCCTAACAAGCAAGATCTGAAAAATGTTATACTGTGCAAAGAATATTATAAACGTGGGGGAAATCAACTAAACAGCTTCAACGTGTAGGTAATGGTTAAATAACCGAAGTGTGTGTTGCCCTGCTTTATTTATTCGGGGTTTGTATTAAATTAGTGGTGAGTCTTGATTAGCTGTGTGTGATGAATGTGTCCGTTTGGCCTGGCGCTGGTGGAATTAAGAGGCGCGCGCGGACCGATGAGACAACATGCGGGATGTATCAATACAGGGGACACTGGGGGTAAGTTCTGTGTGTGTGTGTGTGTGTGTGTGTCTGACAAGGCCAGGTCGAATGGATATGGGGCTCTTATCAGTGTTAAAGATCCAGGAGTCTCCAATCAATCAGACCAAATGACACGCGACGCCCTCCTGAATTTAATGGCTGGAATTCCAAATTGCCAAAGAATTAGACTAACGAATTTCAATAAGAGGAAAATAAAATAAAATAAATAAATAAATAATCATAATAATAATAATCGAGCTATGGGATTACCCTTTCAGAACAGTTCTTTAAGACTTTCAGTTGTTATTATATGGGAATTTATTGACATTATGGACATAAATAAACAAGCTCGGGAAATTTATAGGGCAATATAGGTCGTAGGCGAGGTGTTCTCTCAAAGATAACATTACGACAAAGTGAATGAATCCAGCAGTCTGTTATGACAAGCTGCGTACCGAATTACATGACATATATATTTTAGGAGAGGAGAGTGCTATAGCTTATAGGCTCATGCTGCATTATGTGTATCAGCCAATGCACTGTTAATTATTTGTTTAGGTAAGTCTGATCAAGGTGGCAATAAGGCAATTGTCTGTGCTCAGAGGTCTGCACTCATAGCCCTTTCATCAATTCACACTCAATCGATGTTTAGCGGTTTAATTAGCATCTAAAGTGTATTAGGAGAATATGTGTATTAGTTGAAAGCACAGCTTTTAGCTTTGATTAAAAGGAATAACCATGTTACTGCATAGCATCAATAGACTGACACAATCACAATAGCTTGCCATTCTTGTGGTCCTTCATCCAATAGACAAAGCCTAAAACCCATTTAACTGTCATTAAATTACTGCAATAAACGTGAGATCGCAACATCAAACGAGACCCCTCCCTTCAATTCCCATCATTTTTGCTGGGGAAAAAGTGCTTACTCACTTGAGAAAAATAGAGGGATCACATTACAAATCATATCAGAGTATAGTCGCAGCGTTGTTTCTGTGAATTTGGAGGGTACAACGAGTGAAGTGAGAACAATTTTTGATCTATCTATCTATCTATCTATCTATCTATCTATCTATCTATCTATCTATCTATCTATCTATCTATCTATCCAGTTGGAACTGTTGAAACTCAAATTAAGCTGTTAAATTATCACCGGGGTTTTTATCCTATCTATCTATCTATCTATCTATCTATCTATCTATCTATCTATCTATCTATCTATCTATCTATCTAAACATACTTATATAAATACACACACGATATTACGCTCATAATTTAGTTAAATAAAAAAATATATTTGTTTAATTGATAAGTGTGTGCATAATAATAATAATAATAATAATAATAAATATTATTTTTATTATTATTTAAGTAAACGTATTTTCTTTTACTATTTACTGTTTGCATACTAGCTATTTCTGCTATACCAAATTTCTTTACCGTAATGTGACAAATGTTGTTGTATGCATTTTTATTTTTTCATCGTATACTGTTATGAATAGCCTGCAGTTGATTTTCGCAAGTGTCTGAAAGGTATTGTAACTAATTCACAGGAAATACTTTGTGGGACTACTTATTGTAAAGACAATAAAGTTTGTGAATGAGGGATCTCAAAAGGATATAATACAATCTTGACTTCAGATATGATTTCCTGATCCCAGTAACGAACTCAGTGGACCAGGTGCAGTGCATATGTTTGCAAAACAAAATGTTGCTAAATGAAAATATAAAGTACTTAAATATTTTGATGTTTAAAATGCTGAGGAAAGGTATGTCATTAAAATTTTTTAAATACAGATCATTAGAGGTACGCACCTAAACCGGGTCTTCTTCCAGTAAGCGTTCCCTGGCGTCCCTGTAGTCCGATCATACCGCTGTCGAAATGACCAGGCGCCCATGATCCGCTTACATCGGGGCCCATGTACGCGTACGGGCTTGAATACGACGCGCTCACGGAACGCATCAGAGCACCACCGTACTGGTCGGGGCCGCGCGCGCCGCCACTCAGCGCCAGCGGACTCTGATAGGACGCGGCGTCGCGAACTCCACAGCTGCCACCGCCGCCGGTCCTGGGAGGACTGTGTGTATAGGAGAAAGGAGCCGAGGGCGCGTGACCGTGCGGACTTCCAGCGCCAAACGACGAGCCGTCAGTAGCAGACTGCGGGGGCCAGGCGTGATGGTGACCCGCGAGCGCGTGTGTCTGGTGCGTCGGTTCACACGGCTGCAAGTAAGGCAGCGTCTGCAACACTGCGGCCGGCACACGCGTGCTCGGCACGTATACGGGAGAGCTGGTCGGTGCATGCACGTAGTTCCCGGAGTCGTGCCCGTACGGGGATGGGTTGGAAGGTATGGCCAAGCTGGAGTACATGTTGCACGAGCAAATATCCTAAATTCTTCGTAAAAAAGTAATGTCTCGAGAAAAAAAAAAGAAATATATATAAAAGAAAAACAAGAAAATAAAAATCAGTAAAAGTTCGTCCAAAAGCTCCACTCCGGTAAGTTTGGCCAGACAAGACTCCGCTCCTGGCAACAAAAGGGAAAAAAAGAAAAAAGAATTAAATATGTCTCCGAAAACAAAGTAGCCTACATGTCACTATCCGTCTTAATTAGCATCTGAAAAAACAAGGAGACAAAGTCTGGACTGAGGCAGCTTTTCGGTCTTGACAGCGGATAATAATCAGAGCCACATGGTGAGATTGCAGCTGTCTTACCTTTTAGATAAACTACTAGATATTTTTCCAGTAATATGCAAAAAAACATGAAATATACTGCAGAGCCAATGTATAAAGAAAGCATAAAGAGTATGATACCTTTAAAATAAATTTGCATTAGGCTATTTTTAAATGCATCTTCGTTAATACACCATTTTTGCGGATGTTTAATGAACGGAAATAACATTAAAGAGTCTTAGTATCTTTGCGTGCAGATATTGAAAAATACTAAATCTGTCAAATATCTCGACTACTCGAACATGTCAATGAAACAGAACCAATTGTAGCAAATCAAGAACCATAGAGATAAACAAGGCACAATCTCTTGATACATATATTTTATCAATGGAAACGCATAAAACAGATAATAGTCGCGCGCAGCGCTAATACAGTTTTATCCTAGAGCTCTCGTCACATTATCTTACCAGATAAGGGCACAAGGCGATAAAGTTAGGCTCCCTTTATGCCCCCAATCGAGCAGCACCCCAGCCAAATTCTCCTCTTCTCACTCTTTTCTATTAATTTGAAAGAATGCAGAACTCGTCGTAAATGTAGAAACCTGTATTTAAAAGGCGTAAAATCTTCTCCTTGCGCGTCGCGACTCTGTATCACAGACTGATAGCGCCTCATATAACCGTTCCCCGATTCGCCCTCTATACTTCACGGCGAAAGCCAAGTCACGTGACACAGCACCAGAAGGTAGGGCCCATAGCAGAAGAGGAGAGGCGGACTCGGGCTATGACCAACAAGCGCAAACTACCACACTAAATAGCAGTTTATGTCAGAATAGTACGCCGCCTAGGGTCGATTATTTGGCATACTATTTAGTAAGGAAGTATGCATTTAATGGCTTGATCAAAGAAACCGTAGCAGGGAGTAATGAAATCAGTCAACTGTGTTCTCATTCAGTCCGAAATTTGTTACATTTGTTTCCAGTTTAATTTGTTACATTTTAGGAGAGCATTTCGTGAAATTAACCCGAATAATCCACATTTGTCGGGGTGCAAGTAAAGATTTAAGAACTTTTGTGGTGTGGCGAAAATATAACGCCATAAACGTCACTTATACTTCAAAAGGTGAAAAGTTGAAATCAACAAAGCGCACTCTTGTCCTGGTAGCATATTGGCTGGGATTTAAACTGAGCAGTCTTGTAAAAATAAAAATCGTTGCAGTAAAATAATCTCGGCGTCCGTACGAGAGCCATGGGATCTCTTTTATGGCCCGTTAAATCTGGATGAGTTCTCTATAAAAGCAGCAGGCAGATAAGGCAGATACGAGTGACAGCTTTAACAAGGAGATACAACAATTATCATTACAGATTTAAATGTTATTATCTTGAAGGTGTTGCTTATAAACCGACACTGCAGTTATTATAGCATTTTGTCAATTAAAAGGAGTAATTCATAAACAAGCAATCCAGCAAAAAAAATAAAATAAAAATAAAAATAAAATAAGGGCAACATACAAAATTATAAATGTTTAACGCCGGATGAAAAACGGTGCTGACAGATCAATTATACGCCTAATTTGATTACATATAATTAGCATAAATAGAGCATGATTTGGCGCCCGCGTCTTAATGGAAATTTAGAATTCCCGCTTATCTCTATATTTACATGACGCCATATGATATAATAAGCAATTTATCAGACAGACAAAAAAGAACGTTTATTTATTCCAATTCTGGTTAAAAGTAGAAGATAGCATATTGAAAAAAGTAAGCCAGAATTACAATAAGTAAATAATTCTAAATCTCCAAAACTATAACTTTCTTAATGCATCAGTGTGTTTCACAAGCTATTGCTGAGAATAATTAACAAACGTTGGCAAATAAGTGACTCCATTTTAAAGCATCAATAATAATCTAGCTATGTTTTATTTGTTTGATTTTGCGACAGCCCTGTGTTCGACAAAACAAATGCATTATTTATAACTTTGCCCTACATTGACTTTATACATACAATTGGGCCAAAAATCCCAAAAAAATAAGACTTAGAACGTGAGCGTAGCTATAGGTGATAAAACAATTTACTTTTTTTTTGAAGGACAGAACATTAGCCGTATATGCCAACCCACAGATAACATCAGGCACGCAATTATAGCCCACCAGCGCATATTAAGACTAACCAAATGATTGATTATTTTTTGTTTGTTTTTCAAAAATCAATAAAAAAAAAATCAAGGCTTATGTAAATTGATAAACAACAACCACGACAACAACCTCAAACACATTTGATTTTAATTTATATTATTCCTTTCTATTTTAGTGTAGATAAACTAGTAAGAGTAAGATATCAAAGCTATTAAGATAAAAATCGTGTCATAAACTGGTGATTAAACACCAAACAGGACAAGAAATGAGAACAGCATGAGGCTCTGAACAAACAGCATCCCTGACGGAAGCACTGAAAATATGCATGCAATTAGTTTTCTGATTCATATAAAACAGACAAAATTATAGTCTAATCCTTTATAATTATAATACATGGTGCAGATTTAATACACCTATATAGTTTTTTATAGAAAAAGTGATAGAATCACAAATACTATTATTATTATACAGGCCTATGATTAAGCCTCATAGATGTGTTAAAATATCCCTGGAACAGGTTGGCTTTTCACACAATTATGCAACCTGAACAAATATTAAGCAAAAAAAAAAAAAAACCGAAAATTATGTACGTGATCGTAAAAGGAGCCTGAAAGTCAGTGATTTTTTTTATTAAGTAAATGGTTAATAATAAAATATTTTATTACAAGTATTTACATTCAACTCTATATACTGAGACTCTGTACGTTTAAGTGCAGTGTACAGTGTCCATTCTTTAGCTGGATGAAGGCTGATAACCGCGCTTATGGATGAGGTGTGTGTCGCGAGGCCTTTCCGCGCGCGCCTCATCGCGCTGTCTGTCACGCGCAGCGCGCGCCTCTCCGGTTCACAGTCTGGTTAAGTAAATAACTTTTAAATCACCGTGGATTGTAAATCTCCTTGCTATAATTGATGTATCTCTAAACAATCGGATAGGATTTTTAAAAACACTCTACACAGAAATACCACCATCGTCTAATGTAGCGCGTTTTTAATCTCGATATATGAAAAACCAGATAATGTTGATGGCAATGGCTAACACGGTTAGAGACACAGTTTAGTTAGAAGAACAGGATAGAAGTGTGGAAACTGAATCAGCAAAAACATACATGCATAAACTCTTCCATAACGCAAACAATAAATTATGCAATTATTTGTTGTGAAAAGAGTTTATGTATCGAACATAGTGTTTAAATCATTATGTTATAAGACCGACTGTTTAATTATTTATTTATTCATTTAACCAGCGTTATTGTTAAAGTTTATGTATTAAGTATCTGTGTGGTATACGTGCGAGGGGACATTATGTCTGAATTTTGCTGTAGTCTTTCAAGGATAAGCAAATTATTTCAGGAATGTACAATTAGAGTTTATAGAAACGCATTTGTCCGGTCAAATAATTCTTTATGTGCTTTCTTAACTTTTTACTTTAAGAAATTCTTTCCTTCTTTACTTTAAGACTAATCTGTCTGAAGTTGTTTTTTTTTATTTGGCTATACTTCAAACATGGATAGAAATGTTACTCTGTTTGGAGGATTGTATGAACTTTTTTGTTTCCCATGTGCAATCAATGTCATTATGTCACTACATATGATCTTATATTTGTTTCCTTATTAGATTGTGCAGTGATGCTTGCCTTGATGCAATAACTTTACAAGAAAACCATATTCATTGTGCTTAATTTCTTGATTAAGAATACACCATTTTTAGCATTTAATATAATAGTATATTCATCCTGGCCTTGAAGGGCAGATATGAAGGCATTTTGTTCTGTTCTTTGTAATGCTTTTATTCTCTCTCTCTCTCTCTCTCTCTCTCTCTCTCTCTCTCTTTCTCTCTGTGTATGTGTGTGGTGTATTCCAGAAGCCTGTTGCTTCATGGAGCAGCAGAAGCAGGCTGGGGAATGCAGTGTTGGAGTCAGGCTAATCTGACTGAGCAGTCTGCCTGTCTGCCGCAGCCCTATCTGTGCTCTCAGTTCTCACCCCCTCACTCCCTATCTTTGCTCCTGCACTGGGGCACAGCAGGGATACAGCTACACACACACACACACACACACACACACACACACACACACACACACACACACACACACACACACACACACACACATTGCATGCCACTTCATATTTAAAATTCTTCAACACTATTTTATATTCCCACCACTAACACAGAGCCCAATACACAAGCAATAAAAAGGGTATGTGTGAATCCAGGCACGGAAAGCACAAATTCAGTACTGTTGGAATAATGTGTGAAAAGCCACACCTGCAGTGGCTATTCAAAAAGGGCTACACGTCATCACATATGAAACATGAGGGTGGGTAGTTTGATTAGTGTATTGAAAAGGTATGACTGTAGCTTTTCTTGTAACATCTGTAAGAAAAACAACCAAAAAAAAAAAAAAAAATTCTGTGACTTTCATTCATAGGTTGTAATTCTTTACATTATTTTCACATCAATATATTAGATATAATACAGTTAATACAATTATTGACAAAATGAATTAAATGGAAAGTAAAAAGTTTGTTGATATGTTATTTGTTGTAATGATGCACATATTTAAATCCAAAAAATGCATTAGTTTCTCTTATTTTTTAGTGAATTTGTCTGCGCCCTTTATTTGACTGTGGATAGGGAATGCATCTATACAGAGGCTCGCATAATACATTGAAAGGAAAAGAAAGAGATGCAAGTCTAAAGGCTCCAGGCAATGCACAAGAGTGAAATAAGGTTTTTAATATGCTTTGACAGGGCATTTTAGCAAAATAGAGCAGAGTTTACTAGGATATTTTGTAACTTTGAGTGGGTTGCAATTGTTTCTCAGTTTCCAGGATTAAATCCCAAATTAGTGGTACTTTCACAATGTCTCAACAAATTTAGAAACTGGGTTTAAAAGATTAGCCACAGTAGAACAGACTGGAGTCAATGACTGGTGTGTCAATGGCAGGTAGCTGGTATAGCACAGGTGACAGGTATGCGACGTACTCACACTCACTCACACACACACACACACACACACACACACACACACACACACACACACACACACACACACACACA
>JAQQZT010000015.1:14172659-14186161 GCA_030068275.1 Clarias platycephalus | reverse complement strand
CACACACACACACACACACACACACACACACACACACACACACACACACACACACACACACACACACACACATTAGAATGTGTGGTGGGAACGTAGAATGTGGAAAGGTGGCAGTCAGTGGGGTCAGGTTGACACTATTTATAGTGAGTTAGTGATATACAGTTTATAAATGATCAAGGTCTGTGTGTGTTTGTGTGTGTATGTGTGTGTGTGTGTGTGGGGGGGGGGTGTGTGTGTGAACATAAGGCTTATGCTGCATATCTGTAGTGTTTTGTGAGCAGTGTACAAGCTGTGCCTGTCTCTAAATGTGTTTTCATAAGCCGTCAGAGTTAAAGTTTAACACATTTAACATTTAACACAAATCCAATGCGGCTTCTCTAAGAGCCGAGACTCCTGAGTCTTGCCAAATCCTGAGAAACTACATCCTTTGCTGCTACTACTAAACTACCACTAATGACTAGGATATGTCAAACATTATTTGGAATAGACTTGTGGATGCATGAAATAATTATTGTCTACATTGCTTCTTATGTCTTCATAAAAAAACGATGACACTGAAATCTGGCATTATCCTGATGATCCCAAGCATTCTGCACATTTAAGAAATCGAGCACATTTGTTACTTAATCTTACTTTAGTATTGTAACAGCACATGTCAGTAATGATTTTCCAGGACATCAAATAGTCCGTGATTCAGGTTTGTAGAACTGCGAAAAGAATTAGAAAATAGTATATATTTTAATATATATATAAAATTAATCATTTGTTCAACAACAAGACAAGCTTACAAGGTATTATTGTACATTATGTACTGTGGTCAATCAGATGCCTGTGAACAATCAATTAATGATTTCAGTTAACTCTTAAAAGAATATAAAACAAATCTCATAGCACTAAGTGTAAATATGATGTAAAGGCTGTGAGAATGCCTTGTGCTTCCCGTTCTCTGAGAATGTGTCTGGAGCACCAGATTTGTAGAGGAACTCCAGTTATCTGAGAGGTTGAATGACAGGAGAAAAAACACTCAGTCAAGCACAAAGACAGCCAACCCAACAGGAAAAAATGAAGTCTGTCCTCATGATGAAGAAAGAGGGTTACTCGTTGTTACCTAAAAGGTCAATAGTGATCAATATATGATTTCAAACAAACTATTTTATTGTGTATTACAGAAGTTGGTTTAGATATAAAAAAAAAACTTGTTCACCAGAGTTTTGATGGTTGGAATGGACTATGTAAAAGCTGTGTGAAAATAGTTATCAAACATGACAGACCACAGGATGCTTTATTGACAATTTGTTTACCATACACAGCTACATCAAAGCGAAAAGATTGATAATAAAACTCATCACCTTTGTACCATGTCAGGAAAAATCATCATGTTTCAAGATGTTTAACATTTCTAGTCTTTGCTGCATCACATCATATGGAAAGACTAGAAATGTTAAACATCTTAAAACATGATGATTTTTCCTGACATGGTACAAAGGTGATGAGTGTGTTTTCTCAGTGAAGTGGGCAACAGTAATGAACAATTAAATTGGGTGTGAAACATCACCCCTTCTGGAACCGTAAAATGCCCATTTACACACATCATTTACCACACAGACAGACACACACGCACACACACAAACACACATGGGCACAAACTCACACACCACAGTCCCAAACCAGCTGTCAAAGGTCCAACCGCTCACCACTAATAAACTACTTATTTACAGAAGGTGGGTAGTCGAGTGACTGTTGGACCAACACACCTATGAGTGTGTGATTGTGTGTGCACAGCTCACTGATGGGCTTATTGATCTTGGTGAACAGGCTTTGGTCTCTAACCTTTGACAGTTTTGTCAGTCACAGCAAACAGAAAAAAATTAGAACGAGCAAAATACAGAGAGAGAAGGAACAGGTTGAGGACTGGTTCAGCTCTGTTACTCAGTCAGCCCAGTTACCCAGTGAATGCTATTAGCAAGTCAGCATGGTTACCCAGTTAGTTCTGGTACCAGGTCAACACTTTTACCGACTCAATGCTTTGATTGTTATGCAGTGAATTTGTTGTTGTGTTGGTAAATTTTGTAGGCAAAGAAACATTTTGAGCTTTTATGAACATTGTAGGCTGGATTCATGGAACTACACTCACTGTACCAATAGCCATAAACCAACAGGATTTAACCCTTAATCAGGCGAAGAACCAACTTACAACCTTCAGTATTGGTAACAGTAAAAATAACGGTAAAACAAACATATTAACAATTTTATGTATAAATAGATTTCATATACATATATGCCTAGAGGCTGTGTGAACATTTATTAATATTGATATTAAGATCTTAATTTATTAATTGAAGAAGCAGATCTAAATACAGAATATGTTTGTATCTATAAAAATTTTATTATTTGTATAATGATTGTATAATTTGTATATTGCTGATATCCTATAAATATAATTGCCATGAATAAACAATAATTCTATTGGACAGATATGGGTCATTACCGAATAAAAGTAGACCCAAGCCCAGTGAGACAACAAGCAGAAAATGGATGATTAACTTTGGCCATATTTCAGAGGTGATAAATATGCATAGAAAATTGTTATCATTCTATTCTTGCTATCGCAGAATGGTGTTACAAGTGGGAAAAAAAACACCAAAATAAGTTTGAAGTGCAATGTCCTTATGTATTGCAACATCATTTTATTTCTTACACCAAATTATCCATTAAAAAAAAAAAATCTCAGAAAGTCACAAAAATACATCACACACAAAGAGTTCTTTCAGAGATCCACTTTTTGCTGCCAAACTCTTTTGTCCATTTCTTTGAGTGGATGTGTTTCTATTCTTTGTGTATCCGGAAAAACTTGGACAGATAGATATGAGGGAAGCTACTCTGATAACAGCACCATGGTCAACAGTTTCCTTTCAGAAGTTGTTGCAGCAGCAGCTAGAATAAAAGAAATAATAAAAAGAAAGGATAGAAAAGTATAATATTATCACCTACTGTATGCATTTCAATGATGGCTGACATTTAAAAACACTACAAGAGGTTTAGTCTATGGGAAAAATGAATGGCAGTTCAAACTGTTTTACAGTCCATGATTTAATATGGGCCAAGTTTCCACAGATTAATTCATTTTATGTTTCTGTGCTTTTTTCTTTGCTAGAACAAAAACAGTATGATAAGGTACTCGTGATGCATAGTTATACTGTATTTTGTGGATGCTAGGACAACAGAGACAGTTATTAGCTTCAGTGCTTGTCAAATACAAATTTAATCACATGAATTGCAACTACTGTTTGCAGTGACCAATAAAAAAAGATCAGCAGCTGTCACTGACTGAGAAAATTCTATCTTCAACTTCAATAAGTGAAAATCAGACAAAACAAACAATCAAAGAAAGGTGGAAATTAACAAGTAGTTTATGGTAATGAACAGGGTTTAGAGATTGGGAAACTCTTACCATGCATATTAGAGCAGTCTAATCATGGGCTGGAGTTTACCTAAAACTAATGTGCCGAGTTGCAGTAAGCAGAATATTATGTATGGAGAATTTTGGAGGTATTTTTATATTTATTGATAAATCATTTCTATTTGATTTCTAGACCTGAACTGTGAGCATGCACAGTATACAGTATACAAACAGCATAAAAATGCCTCATTTATATTTACATCTTATAATACAGTTTTGGTAACTTATTTGACTTTTATATTGTCAGAAACAAAAGAAAATGCATTTATTTCCCTTTTTCATTTAATGTATTTTTTATAAAGTACTATTAGTACATTGCTAATAAAAAAAAAAAAATAATAATAATAATAATATATTTTTTCTTAGCTTCACTTAAATTTTTTTTTTCATTCAAGTAGAATTTCTTTTCAGCATCAATGCCTCATCCTGCAGCAGCAATGAGAACTTTAGAACATAAATCTTAAAATGAACACACTAAAGTATTTTACACACCCACCCACCCACCCACACACACACACACACACACACAGACACATCATGGCATTTAATTTATATAAACCATTTAATGCTAATAGAAACAGAATATTAAAATATTATTGCCATTTATATAGGATGTATCCCTGTGGTGCTTCAGTTTGTGCTAATTCACGGAAACAAATGAGATTAAGTGGGCTCTTTTGGGGCCTACACAATGTGTGGGTGAGGCAAGAATTTGGAGTTTGATTTATTGGCAGGAGCCTCCTTCCAATCATTAGCAAAAATGTTACACAAGACTTATTGCCTCAATCAACTCTACCGTACTAATTACGCTGAGGGATGGCAATTCTTATCACTCACTCACACACACACACACACACACAGAGAAGAATTTTCAGAAGCTTTGCACATGAGTATGTGTACTTTTTGGGGGAACCTGACCTCCGACTGCACAACGCATAAACAGGAGAGGCTAATAAATGGGTTTAAACCTGCAACCAATTCTAATATTTCACAGCAACGATAAAAAGAAAGTTATTCTTTCTTTCTTTCTTTCTTTCGTGCGCTGACGTGTAACCATTAAAAAAATATATATATTTCATCATGCCACCGTATGTCCACTCATGGTGTGAGAAACAGGAAAAGAGCAGATGTGTTTGTAGAAAAATGTAACTTTTCTGTTTTTGCACACTGGTTTTCCAGAATATTAGCTAGTAGAAATACTATTCTCTGTATAATGCTTTGACTAGTATTTAACAATAACCCATTTTTTGCGTGATGTGTCTCAGCACTTTCTCATAACCTGCAGAAATAAATCGCTTAAATAAATCACTTCGCATTTTCAAAAGGTAGTTAGACTACAGTTATTTTATGTAAATGAATCACGTGACTGAATTGTTTGAAATATTACATAGGGGAAAAACGTATTGGATTATGATACCTTTCTATTTAAGGGGAAGTGTAGTTAGTAGTTGCTGACATGCGCTGTCCGACATTCTCTCAATCCCGTTTTCTCTTATTGGTATAGGCGTATTTACGGCAAATAGAAAATAGTAAAAATGTTACACATGGAAAATATTTCGTTGCCCTTTTAGCCCACACTCCCCTGTGGCGTCTGGAGATGTATTTAAGAAGCGAATATAAAATGGTAAAAATAGAAAGGAAAAAAAAAATACAAATTTTAAATAAAGAGCGATATTGTGCAGTTTCCACAATAACAACAATGACCGGAAATACCAAAATGTGTCACAGACTCATGAAGGTACATTTAGCTTGTAACCTAACAAAACAAAACAAAACAAAAACAGCTATAATAATAATAATAATAATAATAATAATAATAATTATTATTATTATTATTATTATTATGGTCTTGGTGGTGATTATTATAAAGTATACATGCAACACATGCCCTGATAAAAGACCTGCATTAAAAGTTATCAAGTTGAATTTTTTAAAATTTAATTTAACACTTTAATTAAACACATTTTTTTCGGACATCTCACAGAAAACACACACACACACACACACATACACACACACATAAATGTAATTCGAGTTGCGATAGTTGCTCTTACAGGCGTCTACAGATCGAAAATTAACTATTTCAATTGATTTTGTATATCAACATTTACTACTTAAACTTCTGTTTTACTAAGGCAGATATGATTGAAAAATCGATTCGTTTTCCGGAAGCCTGCATTAAAAATAACGGTTGTTTTTATTATATGAGCGCTGCTACATTTTCTCCTTAAAAAATAAAAATAGTCGCACCCAATAGACATGTCGCTTGTGTAAGTTTATTAGACGAAAAAGTGTTGAAATGTTTAGGTATAAAACCGGGGCGTTTTATAACATGATAAAATTGTGTAACCAGAACGACGGTTCATAACAAAATAAATAAAACATCAGCGGCGTTTGTTAACAGTGAGTATAATTAACAACCAATAAGTGATCCAACATTGTGAAATGAAAAATTCCGTATTATATTGTAATGTGGCCTAAAATTTAGAATAGGAAGAAACGGCACCTTGTAAATGCTCATATAGTATACAGCGAGTGATGTGGGGTAAAGTTCCACTTCTCTGTAATTTCCACGTGTGCCACTAGATGGTGGACTCACAGTATTTACTCTCAGAAAAAAAAACATTAAAGGTTCATTGGATAATGACGGTCTCCTGACATCCTAAATGGTCTAAGCTCATTGTCAGACAGGAAATCTTTTCAGCGTCAAGCACTTACACACACGTCACAAACTTTCAATTATGACTTCTCTTAGCCAGCAGATGTATGTATTGGCATGCTTTCATGAAGGTGGGGAGTATGGCATCCAATAGAAACACGGTTTTTTTTTTATATATATATTTTTAAGGGTCACATAAGCTTTTATTATAATTATATTATGTCATTATTTCTGTTTTTATCCCCATAGTAAAAAATAAAATATAATAATAATAATAATAATAATAATAATAATAATATATAAAAAAATGATAATTATTATTATTCCCCAAATAGTCATATAAAGTTATTATGGCATTGGTTACTGACTATTAATTTCCTAATTAGAATAGGATGAAAAGAATGAAACAATATTTAAACAGTTTCATGTAGAGTTGCCACTTGTATCACAACTCTACATGAAACTGTCACTACTTAAATATTGTTTCATTCTTTTATTAGTTTTATAAGGTTTTTTTTTTACACTGTTTATCCACACTGCAGTAGCAAGCTTGTGGAAATATCTGGAACATGGGTGAATTTAACTAACATTTCCTATTATGATAATTATTTCCTTTCCTATTAATTGCTATAAGTTAATTAAATGTTACTCAGCAAACATTATTCAGCTAATTCGCATTTTAACTCTTTTCATGCAGTAATTTAAAAAACTTTTTTAAGCAAATATTGTTTTATAAATAATAGCTTGAATTGAAAAAAAAAATCTGTTTACTTAATCTATGACTTCTTTAATAGTTCAGTGATTTCAGTAGTTTAATTGTAGTATAATAGGGCATACTGTAAACGTAACTATTTCAATATATTTTCACTTTTCAATATGTTGACATTGAGTTTGTGAATGGCAGTCAGACAGATTAAACAATCAATAAAAACAACAAACATACAATAAATGTATTTGGTCTGATAATTGTGTATCACAATTTTCACCTCTTTAAAAAAACAAGAAATTTTATTTATTCTTCACATACCACATCAACATTAATATACAACTGGATCTCATAGTGTAGGACCGCTGCAACATGCAGGGTTACTGTATCTGCATTACATTATACCTGCCACTGCGTTATTAATCTTTTTGTCCACTATTGTCATTATATTTTATTCACAACACTACTGTTTATAATGACAGAAATGACAATATTTAGATTCGATAACACATACACTTTACAAATACATTTACAAAAACCTCAGATTGAATAAGACTCTCAGTTCACACACATCCACATACTGTACACACACACACACACACACACACACACACACACACACACACACACACACACACACTTTTTTTTTCTCTCTTTCTTACTCATATAAGTCCACTGTCTGTCTGAATAATGGATGTGGTGTATAATGGTGTAGTTTGAAAGTGCAGCCCAACAACCCACCAACAGTAGTACACATAGGTGAAATAATAATTAGTTATGCCAGACAGGTGGAGTCACTCTAACACAATTAAAAGCATAAAGAGATAAGAGTGTGGATACCAGAATTTTCCATCTAATTTAAAATGTCCCCTTCATCCTACAGAAAACAGTCAGCAGCAGGAAATAGTGAACCCATAACAGATCCAAAGTCTTCCAGTAAGATCATCAATTTCCCTTCAACAGATTTTTAAAACCAGTACAGATACTTTATTTATTAATTTTGGTGACAAGTCAGACTTAGACCTCCTGAATTTTTTTTATTTTTAATGATCAGGTCATGATCCTGTGAATGCATCCAAACCTCCTGCTAAACGTCCACAGTTGCCCAGTGACTGACAGGCCAATTGCACAATGTGCAGTAAGCACATTTTTAGCATAAGGCTAATTAAACCGCCATGGAATAGGTAAAGCCCTATTAGAACTCCAGAGTGCCTCAGCTAATAAGCTGAAGCAGCATGGATCAATGCCTGATGTTCAATTGCCAGCTCTTTCTTGCTTAAAATACATGATCCCTCAGAGCTGTTTTTTTATTATTTGTCTATAGACAATTTTTTAAAAATTAATTATACCCAGTTGCTAAAAATACTTGCAAAACATTATTCGTTTTATTACCTTACTCGAAGGACGTTTTGTCTTTTAGCCTGCTTTTCATTTCCCTGCTTCACCCTTGCTGCTTGTGCTCTTCATGTTAATGGGGCTAGCTCCCAAAAGAGAACTGAAAAGAAAAGAAAGAAGAATAAAACTACCCAGTTAACAGATAAATGCTCCTTTAAAAAGTCCCAGTGTCCTTGTTAATACCTTTTTTAATTTTGTTGAGGGCTGACGCATTCCATTAGTCTGTATGTTGTGTGTGAGATAAGCATACATACTGCTAGGCCTTTTCTCCTCCATCAGCAAAATGGAAAAAAACAACAAAACAAATTTATCATTTAGAGTGATGCAGAGAAATCACAAAGTCTCTTTCTGCTTTTCAATACCCCTCTTGTGAAACAAGTCAGTCGTTCTTAGAGAGCAGATTAACCCAGGCAAAGTCAGAGACTTTATTTTCCCAAGCTCCCCAGGGGCTTTCTTGGCTGACTCATTCCATATTTACTGTGTAATTGATTTTTTAGTGCATTTTAATCTTGCTTGCCCCTTCCTACATCAAGAGGCTCTGGTCATGCAGCACTCCTCCACCTTGTACCACCGCCAGCATTTAGCAAACCCTGCTATACACAGCACACATTAGAAAACTTGGATTACTTTTTCATATAAGATTGTAAATAAACTAATAAAATTATCTAATGGATGCATAATCAATATAAGAACTACATTTTGTAGTTTATATGGGAAGCATACAGTACTTATTTTTCCAGGGACCTACAGTATGTTTCCTAGTTTAATTTTTCTGCTAACAAAATACTTCCTGAATATTATCCAGTATATTTTATTGGAGCAAGGTTTTGAAAGTACAGTATTTACAAAAAACTAAACTAATAGTATCATTGTATTGTAGGTTTTGGAGGTCACTTCCCAGAAGTTCTTCAAACAGTCAAAAAAGGAGCAACATGTATAGAGCACTGGCAACATAGGACCCTTTGTCATGCTACCATTATGTGTAATATAACTATTGGGGATCATAGAACACTGGGAATACAGGATCCTGGAAACATAGTTCCCAGGAAACATATTGATGACAATCTTTATATGTGCCACCAGTCTTAATAGTTATGAGGGATACAGTTCACAGTAATGGTGAACTCAGAAAATATGAGCTCACACTATTGACTTATAGTCATCAACACTATAAGTAATATTTCGAGAAATGTACGTTGGATTTTATATGTGGGTCCAATACTTTTTTTGTTTGTTGTAAGTTTTGGAAAAAAAAATAAAACATAGATATTACATGCAGTACCATAGCGCACTCATGTGGCTAAAAGTGAAACTTGGTGAAATTCTATTGACTATAGAATTAGTACTCCTGGCCATTCCTGTAGTAGATGGTGCTTCTTTTTGTTTCCCTTTAGTCTATTTTGGCAGTAATGTGAGTAAAAAAAGAAGAAGTGCTAATTCCAAAATATTTTCATACGTGTTTTTTTTTTTTTTTTTAATCTGTGGGAAATTTGCAAAATTTTGGAAATCACTATAAATCCACTTTCTACAATTTTGCCACAATAGAGTAAATATGCAGTTTATTATTAATAAAATGTTGGTTAAGTTATAATAGAAAAATAAAAATCTCTTTTTTTGTGTGTTTGTAGTGAGTTATGCCAACAAACTGGATCAAGGAGAAAAGAGTTGAATTTTGTTACACACAAAATATGTTTAATTGCAAATAGTGCTGAATATCATGACCAAAGTTAAAAGACAATAAAACATTCAAACAATGCATCAACAGCCTCCATATCCACTTTCAGTTGACAATGGAGGCTCACATCAGTACAGGTATGCGCTGCATTAAATCTGTTTAGACAAGAGTTTAGAAATTTCAACTAGAGAACAGAATTTATAGAAAATATAAACAGACATGACAAATGTAACAGGTTTAATTTGTATTGTATTTTTATTGTATACAGAAAGAGATTGCACATCCCTTGAATGTTGTGTTGCATTATCTCTCCATTTTCTTTTCTTTCATGAATATAACAGTGATGTGCATCAAGGCTCCAGAATGCAGCAAAACCCTTGCTAGTAATAGTTCACAGCTTCTAAAAGAATACATAGTGATTTACAGTATAAATAAATAAATAAATAAAATAAAATGTTACAGACTCCCTTGTGTTCCTAACACATATACCACATCAAAATACAGAAAAAAACGTCCACTGGGTGTAGACAGATCAAATGTAACTTATCCTACCCGGGCAGATTCTAAACATAAGCCCAGGAGGTTTAGACAGCCATGTTATGAGCTGGATAAGGAGTGTTAAGTGATTTGTTTTGTATTGTACAGAGTTGTGTGGGTTCCGGGTTACAGTTTGAGTAAGGAGTAGGCTCAGGGGTAGTGGTTAGAATTAGTGTTAGGCTCTTGGTAAATGTTCTGTAAAGATCAGCTCCGCCCCTAGACTTTTGGTACTCCATGTGACATATGTCACATGCATATTGTAAGTGTGAGGAGATGTTACAAGGCCCATAACAAAACAGAAGTTTTCATGGACATGGATCATCTGATTGCAAAACATCAAAAAGTTCAAGAACATACTGCATTTCCACTACAGGATGATACAGCAGGCTAAAGGCATTACTAATCAATCCATTTTGCACTGCAAAATCAATGCACTGTATAATTAGGGCAACCCAAGGATAAAGAAGTATCTGTACTTTGGCTTTTATGCAGCTAGAGGACACACTCTACATGGTGTTTACATTCTCCCTTCTTTCTCATTTTCTGACATAGACGGACAGTGTGAATTGAATTGTGCAGTCAGTGTGTTTAATGTTCCGTTGATTAGATTAGAGGAAAAATACAGAGAGGATCAGTCTCTCTCTCTCTCTCTCTCTCTCTCTCTCTCTCTCTCTCTCATATAAATAAGCTGAGTAAGCTAGGAGAGTGGTGTGCAGCCTGTGCCTTTAAAATGCACTTGTAATGGAAAATAAAATCACATTTCTACTTGTGTTGTGTTACAGTCTCAGGACCATAATTCTTAAGCATAATTTAGATGTTATCTTTACCACAGGAACTCTTTATTCTTTCTTTCTTTTTTTTTAGTTTTGTTGTTTAGTGTATGCCGCTATCTTACAGTAAAAACAATACACTCTGCACTTCTGACTTCTGCATCTTTACTTGATTTACCTCCTGAGTGCATTTGCTACTGGGCAAGGTTTAGGTTACCCCAGTTCCCCCTTGCGTACTCCAAGGGTCCTACCCGTTGATAGATCCAAGTTTGGTCTTTATATCTTAAAACATATAATTTCCTTACCACACAATTTGAGTTCTTTTAATTGATCCCGTTGTTGTGAATACCTGGTTCTCTCATGCTCGATTGCCAATTAGGCTTTTGAGATCATCACTTATGCCTCCTTGGATTTCCCCAATGTATTCCTTGAGCATGGGATCCTTTCAACAAATCCAAAGAATTTTGGTCATTCACTGGATAAGAGTAAAGTAAAAATGGTTTATTAAAACTTCTGCAAACAGCAAACAGTTGCCGCATGGAGAAAGGTGATTTAATTTTATGCACAAACTTATCTGCCAACATAATCTACACCTATACATCATGTTCTCACATATAAGGAAAATTTGATTTCCCTATCTGTCTCAGAACAGATCGTTATCACTCAGTGGCGACTATAATTAAGTTTGTTTTGATCCTATCTTAGGCAATATCCATCTACAATTGAGCAGACAAGTTTTAAAACCTCTATAGCCTATATACTGGACATGGCACATTTCACACACAATTGAAATGTGATTTTCCCTAACATGCTTTTTTTCATATAATACTGGTCAGAGTTACTGTAGAATTGGATACAATCTAGAGAACGTATTAGCTGATTAGCGTATACCGCTAGTGTGTTCACTATTCCTAAACAGTTAAACAAAGCTAATCATGTTGTGCATGGATTAAATTTATACTATAGGTAAATAGATTACACTATACTCTGGAACTTCAGAAGCCTGAGACAGGCCAATACAATTACAGGGATGTGAAGACAAAACATTGAAAATGAGTAGGAGAAGATTACAAAATGAATTGATTTCCATTAGTCTTCCACTCTTAGACTGTTGTTACAGATGATAGTCAGCTCTACAGCAGTGCTTCTGAGACATTCATGAACATTTTCCTTCACGCATGTGTTTAGACACATCTGCTGACTCTCAGGAAGGGCTGTTACACAGCTGATTAACTGAATCCAGTGTTTTGAAGCAGGAAAATCGCTGCCGGTGCAGGGCAGTGATAACACATTGACAATATCCCCCATGTGATTGTGTACCCACTGTATGTCCACCTTACCCTGTTTTGGAGTTTATACATTATAAACCTATTACAGCAACCTAAACCTAAACCATAGTAGTCAGCTGATTCTTTCAGGTAGCGTTACTGGTAATGTTTCTTGAATTAGGGCTGACAGAGCATGACAGGGAAGATATGAAAAGTCTGAGCTCACATGTGTGTTACAGACTTCAGATAGACTTTTTACAGAGAACTTGAAAGCAAAAAAAAAAGGACAACCAAAAATGTTAATTTGTTTATTTGCATCCAGTAAAACTGCGGACCCATCTATAACAGAACTGTATGTTAAAGAGAGAGAGAGAGAGAGAGAGAGAGAATAAATTTCCCAAAGGTATTCAACTTTTCATTATTTTTTTCATCTTCGATGCAATTCATAAAAAAGTGTCAGTGTTTGCAAATGTGCCAATTACCTACAGACTGCAATGGTACTCTAAAGCTAAAGTGCCCTCCATAAACGGAATGTCCAATAACTGGAGATAAACGTGCCTTCAGGTTTAAGCACAGATTAAATATCAGCTTGATCTTTTTAGGTAGATTGCTCTTTAAATCAGGATAAATTACTGCTCTGATTTTTAAATACAGTATATGCCAAATGCAACATCCCTAACTATTCATTGTTCATTGGATTCTAAATTAAAAAAGCATTCTGAATGAAATACAGGTTAATTCATTAAATTAAAGGCTAATGTAATAGGCGGTGCAGGAATTCAGCTTAGTGCTGAAGTGGCATGTACTGCTGCAGTGTTTCCTCCACTGCAGTCATTCCCATCAGAATGCAGCAGGATATACTGGGCCACTTATTGTGATGTATATATTGTTTTCTCTCTAATGGAAAACTTCCTAATGAGCAAAACATGGCTATTGAGCTGATATGTAAATCACTCATGGGCACACACACACACACACACACACACACACACACACACACACACACACACACACACACACACACACACACAC
>JAQQZT010000015.1:14103540-14121108 GCA_030068275.1 Clarias platycephalus | reverse complement strand
ATTCGCATCATTGATTTGGCAAATGTTTTACGTCGGATGCCCTTCCTGACACAACCCTCTGCATTTATCCAGACTTGCGACTGGCACAAGAAGACACTGGATTGCGGTCACGTTTGTGGCCTAATGTGCTGAAGTGCTTGTGCTTGGACAAGTGCAAGCTGCAGCAAAAGCTGACATTCATAAGCTATGTGGTGGACCAGGAAGGAAAACAACCTGACATGACCTGAAGGTTTTGGACTGGCCAGTTCTAACTATTATTAGGCAAGTGAGGGCTTTCCTAGGACTAGTTGGTTACTATCGATGCTTTGTCCCAGGTTTTGCTGAAATAGCATTATCTGAATATGTTTCTAACAGGTATTCCAGTTCCAAAAAGTCAGAAACTTGTAAAATCCAGTGTTCTCCTGAGTGTCAAACATCCTTTGAATTGTTAAAGACCAAACTGAGAGAAGCACCTGTTTTAGCTTATGAGAATTATTCTGTGCCCTTCATAGTCTACATGGACGCTAGCAACCAGAGCCTTGGTGCAGTTTTGGCCCAAATACAAGAGGGCAAAGAGCATGTGATAGTTATGCCAGCTAAAGCTTGCACCCAACTGAAAGAAATGACAGCTCATTTAAACTGGAGCTTTAAGCCATTAAGTGGGCTATTGCAGAAAAGTAAAAAAAACTATCTTGCTGGTGCCAAAGTCATTGCAGATAATAATCCTGCTGCCCATCTGCAGACAGCTTTCCTGGGGTAGAGTTGACAGATAGAGTTGAGCCTATGGCCTCCTTACACCCTATTGTTGTATCATATCCCCTAGAAGTGATAAGCTTAGTTTTAGTCCACAGGTCCACAGGTCAACGCAGAGACATGTATCAGAATATTTTGGTGGCGACTGACTTGTTTACACGTTTTGCATATGTGATTCATACATGTGACCAGACTGCTTAGACAGCAGTCAAAGCATTATGGTCACATGTACTGCAGCCATTTGGTTGTCCTGCTCGGTTTCATTCTGATCGAAGCCCTAGAATCAGAATGTCTTAACAAGACCCTGTTGAGTTTGCTTCGCTCTCTCGAGACCACCAAACAGAATTGTTGGCCTGCGTATTTGTTGGAATTGGTGCTCGTATATAACAACACAGTGCCCAGAACCATACATGGTTTTGGAACAGGTGGAAGATACGGGTGGTGTACTGTATAGGGTATGACCAGAAAAGGGTGGTCACTTTACACAGCCTTTACACAGGAATGCACAAATATTGGCTAAAGATGCTCAGGTACAGTATGGCCTGGATCTGCGTTTTATGGATTTTTTCCTAAGCTTACAGCACAGTCTGGGAATACCAGACTTGACTTTATATCACTCTACATAAGCAAATGTTTGCCTACCACCAGCACGTTATAGGGAATAAATGTATGGGGAGCAGGGACTGCCAATGATAAACTGTGGGGGGATGTCACAGGGTTTAGAAGGTCTCCTGGGAGGAGAAGCTTGAACAGAACCCACCTGTATAGAGCACAATGCCAGTTGGCAGGGATGAGGAAAGGTTCTCTGTCTGCAAATGATTGAGTATCTCCTGACTACTGTAAATGTATTGTTCTGAGCTGTTGTTTCAGTGTGTGGGCTAGGGCTACTGATTCCTCCTTGTGCTGTGGTTGCTATGGTGCCATGGCATTTGCTAATAGCTGGACAGAGGGAACAGTGGATCTTTCAGAGTGGAGTGGAAAACGTGGCACCCTTGGCTTTTAAGGTGGGATTAAGCGGTATAGACGATGAGTGACTGAGTGAGTTCCTCCCACCTCATATAAAGGACCTGATAAAGAGCTATTCTTTTTTTATTGTGGTTTATCCACTGGTGTAATTGATAAACTGCATGTTATATATTTAAATAAAATAATTGAAATTTAACTCATAGACTACCCTGTCACACCAAGGTGAAAGCGAGGTGTGCAGCTTGAGGTTCAGAAGTTGCTGGAGTTAACAGACATAATGGCATGTACTGTAAGACGAACTTTAAAGGCGCATGGACGGTGCGCCATTTTGTGATCTTCTCGATTGAGGACTGCCTGAGCTGCCACAGCATTTTTAGTGTTGTCTAAAGCCATCCTTCGTAACCCAGCTGCATCAATGCCCCTTTCCCCAGTCAGGATTGCAGCTGGAGCTACTGGAGGAGCAATGACCAATGTTAGCTGCGTTGCACTTGACTCCCGTGTGCACCCGCCCCTAAGGAGGACTGGGCAGGGCCGGCTGGCCACAACTGCAACCAGGCCGCTGAGGAGGCTGCGAGAGCAAGTCCCTTTTGCCACTCTGCTACTGCCAACATTTGCCAGCTGAGTGCCCACATACCAGCTGGGTACTGCTTCCAACCTGCACGTGCACATCCTCACTCTTTTCCTGCCTCACTTTTCTCCTTCCATATTTGTCCTTCTCTGAACCATATAAATGATAATCAGACATTTTCTAATCCAAATTAAATCTTATTTGTATTTTATAATTATTTTTGAGGGTACCATTTGCTGGAAACACCTCCAAAATGTACACAAACAGGTACAGGGTTCTATGTAAATTGGTGTGTGTGTGTGTGTGTGTGTGTGTGTGTATTGGGGTCAATATATGTGGTTTGCACCTAATCTTTTTGTATAGTACATAGCAAGAATGAAGGTCAGATATAGAGACTGCTTAGCCTTGACTGAGGCCCAGAATAAAAGCTAACAAACTGCCACTCTAAAAAAATCATCTTCAGCACTGCCTGGCTAAAAAAGAAAAGCAATCTGTCAGATTTAATTAGTCCTTAAATGGATCATTAATACAGTGATTAATATGTTTCAACTGTCAACTATTCTTTTAACCCTATTTGATGCAGTGAGTAGCTTCTCATTTTTTTTTAACAACCTTGCCATAAGATGTATCCATCAATTAACCATCATGAAAACATCTCCTTTCACATTATTTAATCTCTTACCATACTGGTCATTTTAGGCTGTCCAACCTCAAGTTGATTGGGTCTCTGAAGCTATTCTGTACACCCAGTGTTTCTCCATATGTCACAGGTTGCCACTACCACTTCCCTTGATAACCCTGTCACAGAGAATTACCGCAGCCTGAAATCTGTGCCATCTGAATGTTATGGCCTCAAAAAAGTTTAACAAAGCCAAAGCCACATCAACCCAAAAACTGATCCATTGACCACCTTCCTGGTTTGTCTTCACCAAAGGGCCATCGACTTTCTCTCTGGTAGAGAGTAGTCATGGAGAAGTATATTCAGGATTCGCTGGCTGCAGGTATAATCCAACCATAGTCATCTCCAGCATGTGCAAGTTTCTTTTTCCTGCACACAAAAAGACAAGACACTAAACTTTTGAATCAATTGCAGGGGTCTCAATGACAACACCATCAATACCAGGTGACCTTATTTCAACCACATTTTAACTATTGAAAGGAACCAGTGTATTCACCAAGCTCGATCTACACAAATGTAAGATCTTTAACTCGGGGCACACCATAGACACGCAAGTCGAAGTGGCAAAGTGTACTCACATAGACCGTGGCTCTCACAGGATCTTTGGTGGCACGGTTGTACAGTAGTCGCGGCAAGTCCGCCCTGCCCTGTCCACCTACTGTATGATGCGGGCTCATGCAGGAGCCAGAATGCGATGCATCCAACGTGGCTGTAACTTCTCCAGTAGCTGCAGGGGCAATCCTCACTGGGAAAGGGGGCCTTAACATGAAGGCAGTGGCCTTTTTCCTTTTAGTGGTTGGCTCACGATAGGTGGCCTACCAAAACTGAAAGTGCCGGGGCAGCTCATGCAGTCCTTCAGTGGTTGTCCCTCAGCAGTTGATTAAACAGCGTTATACAATCCGTACACCTTTTTTACGCCTTGGGCACATGTCATGGCCTCATTTCATGAGTCACTCTCCTTACAGTGGCACGGTTGCAGTCGCGGCCAACCAGCCCTGCCCAGTTTCCTTTCGGTGCGGCTGGAGGCGGCAATTAAAACTTTGGCAAGTGTGACTATTGTTTCCCCCCGGTCACTGTGACCATTTCCCCCCTGACTGGGAAAGGGGGTCTTCACATCGAGGCAGTCTTTCAGTGGCTGTCTCCCACCTGGCATTTAAACAGTGGTGTCCGCCCACCTTTAATGTCCCTGATGTGCATTGCATTGCCCCCTTACATGCCACTCTCCATGTTAACATCTGCACACTTTCTTCAGACTTCTGAACCTCAGCTAAGCTCCATGCCTCTTGAGCCTGAGTTCATTGATGATCTGCCACCAGCCATGTCAGACTTAGCAGCCCCAAGCCTTCACACACCTGCTGAAGGGGAGGCCAGCTACCAAGTGAGCTCTCTGGAGTAAGTAAAGAATGAAAAAGATTTGAGCGCACGCTCGTTACTGGTGCAACAGCAATGATTACCATTTAGTGCAGATAAGAAAAGATGTTGAATAGAAAACTGCATATTAACTGTTGACTATTAACTAAACACTATTAGTTTGTTTTAGTGTACCTTGACAACATTTTTATTTTCTACAGGAATATCCATGATGATGGTCTTCATGTTTGAGCAGTTTTAATAAGACTCCTATAATAAGCAATTATTTGTGAAAACAGAAGACTGCATGCCTCCTCTTTGTCTTTTCTGGGCTTTGATTTCGGCAGGTAGCATAGCCATGGGTCCTGAAGAGACCTGAGCTGGCTCACACCAGACTCTTATAAGCATCTTTAAAACCTTTTTTTTTTTAGTTTTGCCAATTATTCCAGGTGTATTATAACCAATTACAGTTTGATGGTGGCTCTGTTTCACAGACAAACCTCATGCAAAGCGTCTTTAAAATAGTCTCCAGAAACCAGTGCTACATTTTTTAACCTCAAGCAAAGATTCACCTCAGCACCTTTTCTTGTTACACCAAACCCCACATTACAGTTTATAGTCGAAGAGGATAGTGGAAGTGCAAAGGTGTCCCAAAGGTGTCCCCATTGTCATCTGATGACAATAAATTACCCATATGTATCTTTTTCAAACACATTTTGATGTGGGCAACAAAGAGTTGGTGCCATCAAGCTAGCAATAAAAGAATGGTGACTTTGGCTAAAGAAAAGTAAGAAGTCTTTCTTGTTCATAAAACCAACATGGTGTCCCCACAATAACAGCTTGCTGTGGTTGTGTGTTTGGGTCCTTGCTCTGAGTGTTTACACAAATGTAGCTGGAAAAAATCATGAATCATGATTGTGATGGATGCATCCTGAGAAATCATTTTCACACATGAATTGGCTGTCACAGAGTCTTGACCTTAACCTCATTTAAGATCTTTGGGATGTGCTGAAAGAGACTTACTGAGTGGCTCTGCTCCACTGACACGCTCATAGAGATATCAAGTATAACAAGATAACTCGCATAATTATACTGAAAACAAGTATGTTATGCTGTTAGTACAGAACAATGAACATTTTAAACATCTGTCACATTGGTGCCTCTTTCATTGCTGCTACTAAATGTAGTGTTGAAAACTACACAATAGTTTTGGTACAAATGCACATGACCTGAATGTTTTTCTATGTATGTAAAAAGGATTAGTCCTGATTCTTACTAAAATCCTAGCTCAGATGACATTGATGGCTAGAACAAACACATAAATTGACAACAAACTGCAAGTCTAACGAGCAATTTCATATTTCATCCAAAAACACCACCCCTAACCCCTATCATTACCAAATCATAATCATCATGTAAGCTGACTTCTCTGAATTCTTGTAGGTATTATGACTTTTATGGGTCATAAGACAATATTGTTTAGATCAGATCAAAGATAACAGAGTGCTATAATAGCCACTTCCACTGCTTGACTGTCTCTCTGTTAAACACACACAGTGAGAGCTTTATGTGTGTGTGCGCGCACGTTTTTGTGTGTGTGTGTCTGTGTCATTTTTTCCCCCCCTCAAGAGCACTTTAGCTGAGGAGATTGCCTTTTTAAGGTGGAAATCAATATCTTTTTCCATCCCCCCTCTTTGTGCTGTCCTCTCAATTCTGAAGCCCCTGCCTCATCCTACACTTTCATGATACCTTCCAAAGAAGCACGACACTGCTCAGTTCAGGATAATTAGTTTTAATTAGATTAGTTTCAACTAATAATAGCAGGATAGTGAGGAAATATAAATCATGTAGTCACCACTTGTGTTTTGCAAATACACTCACTGGCCACTTCATTAGGTATGCCTTGCTGGTACTGGGTTGAACACCCTTTTGTCTTCAGAATTGCCTTATTTATCCTTGACATAGTTTCAACAAGGTGCTGGAGACATTCCTTAGAAAATCTGTTTCATTTTGACATGATTGCATCACACACTTGCTGTAGATTTGTCTGCTGCACATCCATGATATGAATCTCATATTCTATCACCTCCTGATGGACTCCAGATTTGATTGGGGAGGCCATTTGTGTACTGTGAACTCTTGGTCATGTTCAAGAAACCAGTTTGAGATCATTTTAACTTTTTGACTTGGCACTCTATCTGTGTTTATAAATGGATGGACATGGTCAGCAACAATACTCACGTAGGCTGTGGCATCTAAATGATACTCAATTGGTACTAAGGGGCCCAATATACCCACCACCATTACACCACCAGGAGCAGCCTGAACTATTGGTACAAGACAGGATCTATGCTTTCACATTGTTTATGCCAAATTCTGAATGTTGCAGCAGAAATCGAGACACATCAGACCAGGCAACGTTTCAATGTTTTCCAATCTTCTATTGTCCAGGTTTGGTGAGCCCATGCAAATAGTAGTTTCCTGTTTCGTTGCTGACAGAAGTGGTACCTGGTGTGGTCTTCTACTACTGTAGCCTCTTTGCCTCAAGGTTCAGCATGTTGTGCATTTTCTTCAGTATACATGAATAGGATTATATATACTGTTGCCATATGTCAGCTTGACCCAGTCTGACCATTCTCCTCTGACCTCTGGCATCAACAAGATATTTTCACCCAGAGAACTGCTGTTCAATGGTTATTTTCTCTTTTTCAGACCATTCCCTGTAAACCCTAGGGATAGCTGTGTGTGAGAATCCTATAAGATCAGCAGTTTCGGAAATACTCTGACTAGCCTGTCTGGCACCAACACCCATGCCACGCTCAAAGTCACCTTTCTTCCCCTTTCTGATGTTCAGTATGAACTTCACAGGATGTTCTTGACCACATCTACATGACTAAGTGCATCGAGTTGTTGCCATGTGATTGCCTGATTAGATATTTGCTTTAACAAACAGTTGAACAGGTGTACATAAAGTGGCAAGTGAGTGTATATATAAAAGGTCAAGATTCTTCAGACACATAGCTACCTACTTATTAGTTTTAATTTATTTTTTGTAAGAACTCATTTTTTCTCTCTTTTATTTTCTCTTTTATTATCTCTTGCTTTTTAAACCTATTCCAGAAGTAATAAATATTACAATGGGCAAGTTTATCCCAATCTGATAAGATCTACTGTAGGAAAAGACTAAAGAATCCTTTCATCTATTCATTCATCCATTCATTCATCTTCTATACTGCTTATTTTGTGTACAGGTTTGCTGGAGTCTTTTGCGGGGTACAGCCTGGACAGGGTGCCAATCCATCACAGGACACACACATACACACTACAGGCAATATGGGAACACCAAATAACCTAATCTGCATGTCATTGGACTGTGGGAGATAAATGGAGTACCCAGAGGAAACCAACCAATCAAGAAAACATGCACACAAACCCGAGGCGGGAATCAAACCCAGACCCTGGATACACCGCTACGCTACTGTGCCGCCATGGACTAATAATAATAATAATAATAATAATAATAATAATAATAGTATAGTTCATTTAATAAGACCTCGAAAAAGCCTCAAATACACACACACACACCTGTGTGTGTGTGTGTGTGTGTGTGTGTGTGTGTGTGTGTGTGTGTGTGTGTGTGTGTGTGTGTGTGTGTGTGAGAGAGTTAACATTTGTGATGTGCATGTGTAGAATAGGCCACAGATGCTGGAAGAAAAGCATCACACTATGATGTTACTCAGTGTGATGTCACTGAACGTGTCACTGAATAATATAATATAATGCCACACAGAAAGTTATTAATCACAGCGTAAGTTTAAGGCATTATTCATTTGATTTGTTTGATTAAGGCATTATTCGTAAAATATAAAAAATCCCTCTACAATTTTGCATCTTCAAATGTCTTTAGGTCACATTGGCCCGGTTTGTTGACGATAGTATAAATTCCCTAGGAGGAGGATATCAAAATCCATTGGGTGCGTTTTTGCGAACGACCCAAAATAACCGGCCTCCTGTTGAGCTGAGCCCAGGACATTCAGTGCGAAAGTTGTTCTTCTGCGCACCCTATAGTGCTTGGGCCCTAAATAATAATGATAATAATGAATGAACTGTGAATAGACAAAGAAATGTTTGCTTATGTTGGATATGTTGCAAGTCTTTGTTGCAATTGCCAAATGCAACAACATAATCCGACCTTTATTCAAAGCAGCTATAAACTCAGTGAACAATAAAATAAGTGTTCAAGATGGAGAAACAACCGCCATGGGATTTACTGCAGAACCCTGTTTTATTGGCACAATCCAGCAAATCAGGCTTGCAAAAACAGTTTACTTTCCTAAACAAAGTATGAAATGGATACACATACAGGATATTTGACTCGGCCTGTGTGATTTTCTTTCTTAAAGCTCATCAACTCTGGCCATACATAGCACAGCACCATGATCAGCTTGCAGCAGGTTAGCTCACTGAGTTTCAGGGCTGGACTTGGGAGGCAGGAGGAGGGGGAAGGGGACACACCTCTTTATTTGGCTTGCCTAAAAATACCTACAGATCCAAGGTGCCAATGTAGCGTAAGGCGTTTGGGAAACAAGAATACATTCTAACAACCCAGTCTAAAACTTTCCATTTTTACCAACTGTGGCAAGATAAAGTGATGAAAAAATGGCCAAAACCAGAATAACACAGACAAAATCTATTAGTCTACAGAGTGAATGACCAAGACCACCTGCTCTTCCCTCTCACTATCCGCCCATCTAACATACCCCTCTTCCAGAAGCCCTGCCCACTCAGAGCCCAACCCATTGAGAAGCAAAGCGAGCAGCACTTGAGGGGCTATTTTTTGCCCTGCCTCACTAAATAAGGTCAGAGTGTGAAGGAAGTGGGTGAAGGGCCAGACGGACTTTGCTCTGCCTTTACCCCAGGGGTATAAAAGCCTCAGGGCAGTGGGAGGCTCTACCGATTACTCTGAACTCTCCACACCCGCCCTGCGTGTGCCATTAACACATTGCTCTAGATTAGGTACTTTTTTTTTTCCTTTTTTTTTTTTTTTAGATTATCACAGTCATGTCTGGGTGCTTTGTAGCTAATGCTAAACGGGTTTTGTTTTTCCTGATGTCTGCTGCGGTAAATTTTTTGTGGCATTAATAACCAGGCTGATCTACTTCTTTTTGTCTTTTTGGCGAAGGACAGGAATGTGTGACAGTATGGAATATAACTTAGAGACCAATTTGATGAGAACTCAGGAAATAAAGAGAGAAAAACCATCACTAAGCTTAATCTTTCCGGTGCTGCTCTTGCATCGTCTTTTTCTCTCTCCTAATGTCAGCACACTGTCCATACTGTCTCCTACTCTTTCGTAGGACAGGTGGGAGGATGGGGGTGGGGTTTCCTCTAAAAGTACCATGATGCATTGCTAATCAGACATGCCCATACTGTGATGAGATGGGCTGGAGGCCTATGATTGTCAAGGTTATTTTATAACCTACCGTCCTCTGTTCCTCCAGTCTTTCCGTTTTGTTTTATTTCAAGTTTTTCTCTGTGCACCGTATGAAGACGCAAGACTCCTCCAATGTTGCTGGCTCCTTTTCTCTTTTCCTCTCTCTCTCTCTCTCTCTCTCTCTCTCTCTCTCTCTCTCTCTCCCCCTTCTCTCTGCTCTCATCCTTAAACTCTCAAATGCTGATTCAGCTGCTGGTATACAGACGATCCTGCTGCCATCTCCATCCAGTACGGCCTCTCACGGTAAGTGAGTGCATATGTGTGTATGCAGGTATGGGAAGTGTGTGTCTGTGTGTAGGTGAACATTCTTCATCTTTTCCTGTCTCTACTGCTGCATGTCTGTGTTTATGTATGTGTTAATATGCAGCCGGAGCAGCGCTGAGCTTTCTGCTCTGGCATACTGCTCCTGTCAAAGTTGCTTTAGTGCTAGCAGTAGTGGAGATGCTAGCACCCTTATTATATTACTGCAGCACACTAGAACCTGCGCTAGGTTATGCCAGCACTAGAAGCTGGAGCAATTTGTGAAGTTTGAAAATGGCTGAGTTCTTTATCGCTTTAGAGTTTTAGACAGGTATTTTGCAGTACGGTTTAATAAAAGGCTATTGTGAAAAAATCTTACCATTCATTCTGAGGAGAAAAGATGCATTAAGAATATTAGGGTTTCAACTGGGCAGGAACAGAATGTACGGTACTTTGTCTTTACTCACGTCTCTGCAATCACAATTTTAAAGTGCTCCTTCGGAGAGAATTAAGTCAAGACGGACAACGATGATGATATAGAAAGGGACCCGACTGATATGACCTTGAACTCTCTATGGGACGTAAAGGCCAGTCAGCTCGCTACCTGCTAATTTTACCCTGTTGGCATAGTGGTGACCCAGGCTATGTTTAAATGCAGGCTGAACTAGAGCTTGGAGGATCAAGTGACATTTGGATTGTTTTCATATTTTGAACAGCTGCTGAAGGTGGAGAACTATGGTGAAGGGAGCATGGGATTGGCTAGTGCAGGACAGGAATGGTACACCTGTTTCTAAACTGTGTGTCCATGTGTGTGTGTGTGTGCACGCTTATATTTCCAAGTACTGGTTCCATCTCTAGTGTATGGGTGGAAAGCTCATATTAGAAGTTGGCCACATGCAAGAGAGAGAGAAAGAGGGTGAGGGAGACCTGGATTTACACGTCTAGTGGCATCAATGAAAAATAAAGGCGGGTGAAGAGGGGAGAGGGAAGGAGTGGTGATTTATGACGACTTTCACTTTAATTACAGAGAAGCTGCTATATGGAGAGACAGCTATATGCAGTTAACCATTAGCGGCTGGATTCAGACTTCTGCAAGTGTCAATAAACTACAAAAAAAATATGGATAATTTAGAACGTATATGAAATGCTTGTAATTAAGCAATATCATTATACAGACTAGAAAAGGCTACGCAGTCAGATTACTGGGCAATGTTAAAATCTGATAATGATGGCATCATTTGTCCATTTTTCCATAGTGTTATCTAATGAAAAAAATAATATTGTGTTAATTGCGGTGTTCAAAGTGTAAATGACCGATAAGAGGAAGCGTAATTAGATAGTCGTGTGTATTTAGCTTATAGAGTTTAATTGGTGCATGCTGTGTTGTCTAGTTCTCAGTTATGTATATCTCACTTAACATATTGTGTTCTTTAATACGTAAGAAATAAAATTGAGCTTCCATAGTGTAATCTCTTTCTCTGTGTACGTCCCCTTAAATAACTGTCAGAAAATTTGCTATTATATGTGTAAATATATTATGGCAATGACTTCATATTATTTATAATGTATATCTGGTGAGAAACCTGGTAATAGTTAAATGAAGAATGTAGTTAAACATCTGCTTCATATCGCCGTAATTACACAACATGCAGAACTACAACAACTGTTTCCTTTATAGACATTTTAATTACCAGATTATTGTCTTTGTTTGTCTTTGTAGGTACATAAATAAAAAGCAGTCTAATGCAGATAGCTTATTAGTAATAATTTGTAAAAACAGAAGACTTAAGTGCACTTAAACTGGTTGAGATACTTAATATAAGATACTGGTTGAGATACTTAATATACATACAGTATGCTCACTCGATACACATACACACACTTCTACACATAATTAGACACAGCATTTGGAATCATTAGACTACAATGGCTGGTTGGTCCATCCTCTGACATCTCTGTGCTCTAATGGTCAGGCTAAGTGACATTCAAAAGTAATACACACCCATACACACATACTGTACATTGACTCACACACTCACACCCACACCCACACAGAGAGAGAGAGAGAGAGAGAGAGAGAGAGAGTTCATATAGTGTCTCTTCTATCCAACACTGCAGTGCTTGCAGTGAGAGCAGTGACACTTCACAGTGATGGTCTAATTATTTAAGAGGAAATTCAGCTGTATGCTACTTGTCTACTTGTAAATTTGAGTTTATCACTGAAGCCGGGGGTGGGGATGTAAAAAAAAAAAAAAAAGTGATGCTACAAAGGAGATACAAATACACACTACACCCATACACAGTGGTCTTCTTTGTGATCTAAAGTGTGTATTTATAGTTGAAACCACTTTATATCCCAGATGCACACATTTCACATCTATGGACACGTTTGTATGCGTTTATAATCAGATCATTATTAGATGTATGTAATCGCGGGGGGGTTGGGGGGGGGGGATGGGGAGTGAGAGAGAAAGTGAACGAGAGAGTGGGATATCCTGTCATGGGTCAATGAAAGTAAGGGGAGGGGGAAAAGAGTGAGAGGAAGAGAGAATGAGGAGGTGTATGTGGTGCAGACTCTATAGGCTGTGCATTATGGACTTAGAGAGGGAAAAAGCCAGGCAATGAGAGGATGAGAGAGGGAATGCAGCGAGGCTAGGTCAGTGATACAGATCATCAGATAACCATTTATCTCCTCTGGACCATATTAGCTACACATCACAGTGTTCGAGCCTATTCAGGACAGTGATGAGGGAACAGAAGAGCCCTGCAGTGGACAAACTTTGCTGCTTATGTGTGTGCGAGTATGAGTGTGTGTGAGTGTGTTGGGGGGACAGAAAGACAGACAGGGAGATGGGAGAAGGGAGAGTGTGAGAGTGTGAAAAAGAATGTGTGTGTGTGTGTGTGTGTGTGTGTGTGAGAGAGAGAGAGAGAGAGAGAGAGAGAGAGAGAGAGAGAGAGAGAGACTCAGATAGCAAGAGAGGGGAAAAAAGAAGGAGGAAAGAGGTGCAGAGACAGCACCTGGGCCAGAGTAGAAGAGATGAGAGGAAGACAAGGCAGTCTTTTCCTTCCTGTTTGGTGCATTGACCCATTAGAAGCTGAACCTGGGGGACTCAATCTGATGACTACCCACTAGGTAAGCACCAAATCTCTCTCTCTCTCTCTCTCTCTCTCTCTCTCTCTCTCTCTCTCTTACTCCCTCTCTCTCTGCTGCAGTGACACCTCCAGGGCTGACAGTCAAGGTGAATCGCACATGGGGCTGCTTTGCATAAGGAAAAAAAAATCATCTGTGTAAAAATTTATATTTGTTTCTAGGATCATGTGTGTACAGCAATGCAGTTTTTTTTCAAGTACACCAGAGGGGAGAGAGAGAGAGAGAGAGAGAGAGAGAGAGAGATCTAAGTTAAGAAAAGAAAGGCAGCAAGAGATAAACGCATTAAACACAAATATGCATTTATCTGCAAATAGCTTGTGCTTTTTTTTTGTGGAATATTTATTCCAAATGTGAGAAGCAAATTGTCTGGTAAAGTAATCAGGAGATACAATCAGAATCAATTTCGCTGTTGTCGTGTAATATTTAGTACAGAGTGAGCAGGGTCATGATACACTTCACGACAGCTAGATTAATATTTAAATTAGAAATAATATGATTTATACATCCTGTATATTACTGTAATAGTAAAAAGAAAAAGTTTTCACTAGAATAGTGTTTAAGTGTATTGAGTGCAGAAGAAAAGATGGATATGGGACAGTGTTGTGTATCCAAGCCCATGGACTCTGCTTGGGGGACATACTTCTTTATATGCCCATATGAACACAAGCAACTATGGAATGTAAAGAAGTATGTATCCTAGGCAGGAGCGAGAGCGGGGCTTCACACACACTTCAATCTGAGTGGAAAGCTGATTCAGGAACTGGACGAATTTACAGTGAGATTTTAGAGGATTCATAGGAGATGGCTTTAATTTCTGATGCGGAACTATCTGGAACTAAATTACACAGAACTAGCATCAGTACATAATTAGCAATTGAGTCATGCTAATCCATTAACGTGTACTATAGCATGGCTCACCCATTGTGTTTGCATATGTGTACGTGTGTGGACAAATATCAAATGTCTTCGTGAAGATGAGTGTATGTGATCTTTTAACCTTTTTGGAACATTTGGCTGTTTTCCATGCGAAATTCTCACTATTACTAAGCAGCTTATACAAAAGTGTAGTGTAAGTCGTCGCCATAAAGATTTTCTTCCTATTATTATTTTTCAAAAATACAATAAGATTTTTTTTTTTTTTTTTAGATTTGAATCATGAAAGCACTAAAGGAGCTATAGCATTTTGAGGTACTCTAATACACCAGGCAATTAAAAGCCCCATGCATAGACAGTGATCAAGGAGTGTCTATGCATGTGTCTTTGTATATGAGAAACCGGGCTGCAGGCTACGAGATTGTCATTTAGCCTTCTTCATCATGGTAAAATAAATCAGCCTGGATCATTTGCACATTAAATGTGTTGTGTGGTACAGATAGGGACCACAGTGAGCATCAAACGCCTGTCTGACTAGTCCACGGAGAACAGTCATCGAATCACAGCTCTCAGTTTACACACACTGAACAGCTGAGCTGAGTCTGACATACTATATTTGTGCATGCTTGTGGAAGGAATGGTCCAAAATTAGATACAATGAAATAGATCCAAATGCCAAAAGGGAAAGCTATGAGAGTTACAAAAGACACCACTTACATTATAGGCTTCATAAACATTTGCTGTAAAATGGAGGCATACTGTTCATTCTACAAAAAAAAGGGAGCATATGCATATAAGTGAGAGAGACAGAGAAAGAAGGAGGAAAAAGTGGGATAGGATACTCAAGGGACCAGGTGCAAGAGTGTGCCTGACCGAGTTGAGAGCAGTAACATATAGAGCATGGCTGCAGGAGATCATGTACATGTAGATGGTAATGTGGGCTACATGCACGCACTGGGCATGGTGTAGACAGGAAAAATGTGGTGGCATTAAAAAACAGGTCAGTGAGGTCAGCATGTGAGATCATATGTTCACAGAAAAATGTTCCAGGCAGACTTGCTACGAGACCGCGTGGATGGTTGGATAAAGAGATTGAGGTATGGAGGGGAGGGGTGTATTGTTCTGTCACTTTGCCTGTGTCAGCAGGTGGAAGTGCTCATCAGGACATTAAATATGCAGCAATGCTGACTGAGTCAGTATGCTGAGGCAGCCAAAGCCAGGGGTCGAGGGGCCCACTACAGTCAGATCAGGCCTTAACCTGCCTTAACCCTAATCCAGTGCTGTCCAAAATGTGTTATGACCCAACGATTAACAGCATCGTCGTGCAATTCACCTGAAAATGGAAAGGCTATGTCTCACACCATGTTTTAATAATTACCGTAATTTAAAGTGATATAATGCTATACATGAAACATAATAATTCATTATTTAAATAGATTACAATATGAACAATATTTAGAAAGGAATCCATATCAAAATACACTGCTGAAAGAAAATAGAAAAGAAAATTGGATTTAAATAAGCAAATACATTAAAACCTTTGATTTGATAAATACTTTGCAGTGATTAATATGCTTCAGCTGTAATTCTTTTAACCCTCACTTTTGCAGCATATAGGTTCTTGATTCATAAACAAGCTGGAAGGTAATGTAGTCTGATGAGTTCAGGTTTACCCTATTCTAGAGCGATGTGCACGTCAGGGTAAGAAGGCAAGTGCATGAAGCAATGCACTCATCATGCATTCCGCCCACTGTACAAGCCTCTGGAGGCAGCATTATGATCTGGGGTTGCTATAGTTGGTCAAGTCTAGGCTCAGCAATGTTACAGTACTGTATGTGGTGATAAAATAAAGTCAACTACTGTAATTACCTTAATGTACTGAATGACCAGGTTAGCACATCAATGGATTGTTTTTTTCCCTTATGGCACGGGCATATTCCAGGACTTAAATTATGAAAGAGTGGCTGAGGCAGCAAGAGAAAAAATTACACATGAATTGGCCAGCAGTCCTGACCTCAACCTTAATAAAAAATGTTTGAGTATGTTTTTTTTTTTTTGCACAAAAAAATTAAAGTAATAATAATAATAATGAAAAAAAGATGATGATAACAATAATAATAATAATAATAATAATTTCAAGAGAATATAAATGTAGCTATGTGAATTAAGAGGAGAAATGAATTAAGCATTGAATATTTTAAGGGACTAGTTTTATACAGGTATACGGTGTCTAAAAGTGTACACTGAGCTTTTTTTGATGACATAATCATTGAGAAAAATTATTTGGCTGTACATATTTTATTGCCACTTATTTTTGCACATAATATTTGTTAAAGGTTGCTCTTTAAGTATCTTCTTACATGAAGATCCCTTCTCTCTGTCAAAAAAAAATTGATCCGCAACATTCAGCTAAACTGCCACAAAGAGACACCTCAATCATGTTCTTAATGAATCTTACACTTGCACTCAGATTTCTTAGTAAGTGTTTTTGGGAGCATGACCTCCAGAAGGAACACTGTAGACAGAGATTATATTTGCTTTTTCAAGCAGCTAACCTCCGTCAACCCCTGCCAAAACATATTTAAATTTACACATACTTTATAAATCTTGGTTTAGTTTAAAGAAGAATAAATCTGAAAAATGGTTGGTTAGATTACAGCACACAGATGACATTTATATAGAATTCATCATGCTGTATGTGCTGTATAGTTGTAGAGGGGGAAATCTGTGCTTGTTTGAGTAGGCATATAAATCGAATACAGTAAATCACAGTGCAGGTTCATGACAGCAGTTTGCTGAGAGCTGTATTATAAGTCATTACACAATAAGCGCACAGTACATGACAACTGCTTTGCTTCAGGGAGTTATGATAAGGAGTCTTAACGCTGAGCCTCAACCATCTATCTTGTTCAGTGCATGAGTGGCGTTCCTGGGTTCTGTGTGTAGCGAGATATAAAAACACATTGATGTTTTGAGAAGGTCGAGTATAAATCGCAGCATGAGAAGCAGGCAGTCGTAAATTGTGTGTTCTAAGTCATCAATTAGCATGTGATTAGCATGAACAATCTGATCAGAGGTAAATTCTAGACCTCAGAGAAATCAGTTTAAAGTTCACCCTGTATAGTGAAACGAGAGGTTATCTAATAGTGAAGGCCTATAATTTGGCTCACCATTACCCATGATCCCTGTAACAGCTTGTCAATCAATCAGCATTTCTGGTTAGAGTAGCATCCTAGATGTATAGCTAATGCCTTCATGGAAGTGGAGAAGATGAAGCAGCGACGCATAAATGAACCAACCTGCAGTTGTGGCACTTGCAGTTATGACAGATGACAGATGCAAATGATGACAATGATATTTCAGGCTTAGTTTAAATTGGAAAAATTAATTTTCCACTAAGGCATAGTTTTGCTCAAATTGCATCCATGATCTAGATCAAGTGCCCACACACACACACACACACACACACACACACACACACACACACACACACACACACACACACACACACACAC
>JAQQZT010000015.1:13893428-13909815 GCA_030068275.1 Clarias platycephalus | reverse complement strand
CCAAACCATCATGAAGCAGAATCCGGCTGGAGCTGGTCCTTCTCTGGATGCCTCAGGAACCTCGCAGGGACGGCCTTCACAAGGACTCAAGGACAAAGGCTAGCTCTTTGCTTGTAGATATTAGCTAATGTTATGTAGAACACACTAACTAAGTGACACAGTCGGGCCAGGCTCCGAACTCAACGCCCTTTATCTCCGGAATACTAATCATCATCACCTGTCTCCAATCAACTCAAGCACATAAAACCACACACCATGCTTCATTCAGTGTCCGGGCTTGTACCTACGAACGTTGACCGATTCTCCTGTGATCAAGTAAGAAGTTAATACTTACCTGACTACTTACCTATGGTCTTTGTTACACTAAGATTGTTTGTTATATGAAGATCCACAAAAAATGACTCTCAAACTCTGGCAGCATGCAGTATTGGATTTACATTGTTGACAAAATTAAAAGATTGTACAGTTAAAACATGAATCACAAGTCAGTTTGTATCATGGATTTATTTTAAGAAAATAAAATGTTAGAATAATAGTAGAGATAAAGATTTATTTCAGCTTTTTTTTTCTTTAATCACATTCCTAGTGTTTTGGTAATTGGAAATATTGCCTTAAAAAAAAATTTGGGTGGGGGATTTTTCCCCAATTTTCTCCCTAATTTAGTCGTGTCCAATTCCTCCCCGTCACTAGGGGTGCTCCCACATTAAGTCTACTACTACCACTCAGTTGGGGGGGTCAAAGACTATCACGTTTCCTCCGAACCATGTGACGCCAGCCAACCACATCTTTTTTTCGAACTGCTCGCTCACCGTTGGGGGCGGCGTAACACACTTGGAGGACAGAGCTATCTGCTCCTTCCATTTGCGTAAGCTCACAGACGCCCCTGATTGGCTGTAGAGCCGTGATTAATGTGGCAGCACTAAGTACCTCTCATCCCTCCCCTCTGAGAGAGCGCGGCCAATCAGCTCTCTAGAGAGAACTGACTGGGAGAGGTTACAGTATCACCCGGGAATCGAACTCGAGATGATAGGGCGAGCACTTTATTACTGCGCCACTCGGAGGCCCACCTTTCAATTGCTTAACTAGTATCAAACATTTAGGTAGCATTCCTTAAGCTTCTTATTAAGTTGCTAGAATTTTAGCCCATTCCTTCTGATAAAACTGCTGTAACCAGTAGGCCTCCTCGTTTGCATATGATCTTTCCATTCAGCCCACAAATTTTTGGCCTCTGTGCTGGCCACTCTAGTATCTCAACCTTATGGTTCTTAAGCCATTTTGCCACAACATTTAAAGTACGCTCGAAGTCATTGTGCATTTGGAAGACCCCTTGGTGACCAAGATATCTTGGTGATATCTTGAGATGTTGCTTGAGACAATGCCAGAAAAGAGATGTATCTTGAGACAATGCCAGAAAAGTAAAGGAAACAGATTTGGAATAATTAGGTAGAGTTTAAAGAAGTTTAAGAAAGTACGAGCAGAAAGAATGCAATCAGATGTGCACTACAATTAAAGGGAATTTACAGAAAAGAAACAGTTGTTCAAAATTATCCATAAATTAACAAACTCATTAAAACCCAGAGCAAATGCAGCATTGTGAAGAGTTTAATGATGTTCTGAATGTTAGGTACTGTAGACCTTGCAATAGTTCAACAAAAATTGACAGCCAGGAAACAGTTGGTCTTATGCTCTGTTGCAGACAGATCAAGCTGGAAACACTCAAAACTGTGGAGATGACAGTGGATTTTACAAGACACACTTCAGAACTCTTCCCCCTCACAATATCCCACCCACGATGACTTGTACTCTACAAGAATGACTCCTCACACCCTGGACACAACCCATTTTATCTCCTCCCTGATGGCAGGTGCTTAAAAAACCCTGTTTACCAAAACTGCCAAGCACAGAAACAGTTTCTGTCCTCATGCAATCACCTTCATAAATAACTGATCATCAATACCTGGTATCTGCTGTGTAAACGTCAACATGCTCTTCACAAACTTGTCACATCCTACTTTGCCTTTACACATACTGTACTGCAAGAACAATCACACACCAGTTGATTTCCATATGAGACAGATTATTGTTGTTTGCACTACTCCTGCATCTTGTACTGTATATTGATTATTGTACATTCATACACCACATCTTTATTATATGCAATGCATAGTACTGGTAATTGTACACTGTATGTATATTTTTGCTCTCTTTAAATGTTCTGTATATTATTATTTTTATTTAATCTGTATAATGCTTACAGTAAATGCTGTGTATTTCCTGTGTATTGTGTACTGTCTCTAAAAATACATGGACAGTGTCTTTATTTATTCCATACTATTTGAGAGTCACCAATGACCAGAACTAAATTCTTTATTTGTATTAATATACTTTGCCAGTAAATCATTTTAATATGATTTTGAATGCAATGAGACTGTTCTTCATAAATTACATAAAATCTGTAAGAACATTTTGGAAATAAGATTGGGGCCAACAACCAGAACAAGTCTGTTTTTATTTCACCACCTAAGAACAGACAAATACTCCAATATAAAAGCCATAAACCAATAGAATTAGTGTCTCTTGCAAATAAAGTTCTTGTATAATTGATCTTAATGTAAATACAAAATAAACAACATTGAATTTGCATGTGCGGTAGTATGGTGCCTTAGGGGTTTGCACTGTCACCTTACACTTTCAGAGTCTGGGTTTGATTCCCGCCTGGGTTTGATTCTAGCCTCTGTGTGAATGGAGTTTGCATATTCTTCCTGTGCTTGATGGGTTTCCTCCCACATTCCAAAGACATGCAATTTAGGCTAATTGGCTTTCCCCAAATTGTCCATACTGTGTAAATGACTATGTGAGTGTGTATATGTTTATCCTGGAATGGATTTGCTCCCATCTACAGTGTATAGACTCAGGATTTAGTGTATACAGGATGAATTTGCATGTGAACAAGCAGGTATTGGGCCTATTAGATCAGATCAACAACATCGGAATCATCTTTGAAATAGCCAGAGAGCACAATCACCCCACATGTTCCTGCTTTATCAATTTATATTATATATAATACAGCATGACAAATTATGATTCAGTATGCTGGACATGATCTTTGCACTATTCCTTCTTCAGCTACTCAGTAGGTTTTACAAGCAGCAACATGCACTCGAAGGGGATATGTGTTTTAGAGTTAAAAAGGCATTCATTAAGATTGCAATCTGTCTCCTTGCCTATTTATCATTTTACATCAGAGCTCTCGATGGTTAAAATAAAAATTTTAAGATAGATGGAAAGGTATTCAATAATTTGTACTATGCTGACAACATTGTTCTTATTGAAATATATTTTGAAGACCTCTATAACCTAATCCACACAACTGAGGAAACTGGAAATGAATACAACATGCAAATAAATCCCAGCACAACTAAGGTGATGGCAAATGCAACAGATATAGAGTGAGTCCAGAGTTTCAGCAAACAGCAAAGCCATTTGCACATAAGATATTGTGTAGGACTGGTAATGAGCATAAATTTCATTACAAAGTTAAACAAGATCTGGAAAAACTAAACTACTGGAAAGAAAAAGTTTGGATTTCTAACGTTTAGTCTGACCAGTGGCAACCTACAGTTATGAATCCTGGACTTTGCACTAAGAGGAAGAAAGAGAAATCAAAGCATTTAAGGAGTCCAAGAACATACTAAAAAAACATAGCTAGAATGAAAGTTTTTGGAAACTGTAAAAAGTCACAAATTGCAGATACTACTGAACAAGCCATAATCACAGAATCAACATAAGAAAACCATAAACAGAGGAACACCACAAACTAGCTGGCTAGACAATATTACTGCATAGACAAGACTCCAAGGGTTTGATCTGCTAAAAACAGGCAAAGACAGAGTGTGCTGGTAAAAAAAATAAATTAATTAATATTAAAAAAAAACATTAGGACACCGCAGCCAATCTTCGCCTAGGGAAGACATCTAATGGCCAAGATAAAATAAGATCTCTTGATATCCTTGACTGTTTTTTTCTGACACTTGAGGAATGGACTATGTTACACACATCTGTAGACGTGATGACCCTCAGAGCATTGACCGATTTCCTTCCATAACAATCCAGAAGACTAAAGGATGAAATCAACACTTCCCTTACATTAGTCAATTAAATATGCCAACAATCTTCTTATTAAAAGCAGCCACTATATCAATGTCTGTAAGTAAACTTTTAAACAAATTCCTATACCAGGAACATTTTAAGTAATGTACTGTAGTTGTATTACAGTATGTAGTTGTAACTGCTCATAGTGGATACTAACTTCATGGATGAGTTGCAGAAGTCATTTACATCTGTTTTTGTCTACACTGAAAAACAATATTAATGTATCAAAAAATTTATGTTAAAAGGCAGAATTTCCAGACAAACAAAATATATACAATAAATGTAAATAAATAATGGTAAAACAAAATCTATTTTATACGAATCATATTGAATAGACTTGCATAGATTTATGTAAAATGTAATAAATTTTTTAGTAAAAAAATAAATTAAAAAAAAATTATATTTGTAAAAGCTAAAAATTTATGCCAAAATTTTCATTTTCAGTGTAGCTCCTCTCAGAAGACATAGTGCCCGCATGCCACTATTGCGTATTAATGACCACACATACCACAATCACAGGAAACACAACTATCTTTCCAGACTATTTAATTTTGGTGAAAAATATTTACTAAAAAGTAAATGTATATTTCCAGTGTCAGAAGAACCTAAGGTGCAGAGAATGCATGAAAGCGTTTGTGACTATGTTTTATTGATTTCGCATTTATTTTGGCTTTTGATTTGGCTTGTACCAAAGAGGATAATGCTTGGGAGAATCTTGCTCAATTATCGTTCCAATAGTAATTACTTCTTACCCAGTCATAAGAGTTCATTTCATCTCAACAAACTTGCAAGAGTAGGTTACAAATGTGTAATGATTTTTAGTCCAAAATCTTAAAATTCCTTTTCATCTCATACAAAGGACCTGATATACACCGCTTCTGCGCTGTTGCTATGTGTTACTAAGGATGATTATTTATTTGATAAGTATTAAGTAATACATAGACTATGACCTTGAGTCACGGAGAAGAAAGGAGAAGAGAGGAGAAGAAAGGAAGCGGATAGGAGGTGAAAAGAAGAGGAGAGGAGAGGGTTAATACTCTCTGTTTAATCTATTCTACTGGAGGGGGGGAACTAAAAGATGTATAATGAGATGAAAATGTAAGTTGCTTTGGATAAACATGTCTGCCAAATGCCTAAATAATAATAATAATAATACATTTTATTTATATAACTGCCTTTCTGGTCGCCCAAGGTCGCCTTCCAGATCAAACAAGAATAAATTAAACACTAAAACAAGATAACATTGATAACAGAGATAACATTGAGATGTTACATAAAATGAAATATGAAGGGACAGTCATAATTAAGACATTTAAAAACAAATGACAATTCAAAAGTTAAAGGAAAAGGAGTTAAATGTTTGTGTGCACACAATAAATCATATTTATCTTTGTTGTACTCTGACCTCTGTCTCCTGATTTCTGTACAGCTTATCCTAGCTTAAGTACTTTCCTGGTCAGAAAAATTCATAGATTTAGAATAGAGCAAAAACAAACTAACAAAAATGCTACTATTAGTTGATGCAACTGATTCTTTTGATTTTAAACAAGGGACATGTACATTAATAACATTAGTTACAGAAAGCTACAGATGTTATATTATTGCAACTTATATAATTTGAAATATTATAAAACCTTGAGTGCACAAGGAAACAAATGCTACTGAGCAGGAACCTGAGGGAAAGAATGTCTCTCACATATGTCATCCACCACATTTTACAAAATTCCAGTAATGTAGGCTCGAATGGAGAATGCAATAAGGAGCGAGCTTGCACTATGATAATATCTCATCTTTTTCTGGCCATTTTCTGATATTACACATTTTCCAAAACAATATCTAGATGCATAGCTACATAAAATGACACAAAAGAACATAAGAAAAAAACAGGTGTCTGGTTTCTCCAAACCATCAGATTGAAATAAATACAAAATAAATATGGAACTACAATTATACAGTTACCCTGTTGATCAGAATGTAAAAATAGATGGTTATTAAACTCATTTTACACTAAACACTATTATACAATATGGCAATTTTAATGAATATTATTGAGTCCCTTTATGTACAAAATCATAAATGAACAGGACATTATTATTATTATTATTATTATTACACATTATTGTGCAAAAGTCTTGAGTCACCCCTCATTTCTTTATATTAAACTACATTAAATTATGTAGATTAAATTAAAGAAATGGGAACAAATGTTTTCTGTGACAGACTGCAAAGTGCCTAAATTTAACAATGGAGTGTTTATTCAAGGACTTCAGCAGCAACCTCATTTCTCTCGTTTGTTCCAACCACTCAGCATTCAGAATCACCAATATACTAATCACCGGGCCTGAACATCTGTCTTCATCTGCACCTGTTTCTCACTGGTTCATGCTTTACGTTAGGTATTTTTTTATGCTTTAAATAATCATAGATCACTTTATGACTTAACAAAGAAAAGAAATTCCTCTGAAATTAGTCAGGTACATGGACTGCACTGAAAACCTCTCAAAAAATACAGACTCAAAAGTCCTTCAGGAGGCCTGGAGAACTGTCCCTCAAAACTACATTAAAAATACAAGAAAGCATGGCTCTCCGCAAGCAAACTATGAAGAAATGAGAGGTAACTCAAGCACAGTAGGGATAAATTTATCAATTTAACCTGAATCAACCTGAAAACAAACATCTGCTCAATTTATTCAATGCTGATTTCTAATTCTCTGCATAGCTGAATGTATTTATTATAATGTAAATAATTTATTCTGTTCTTTTGTCAGCCATGCAAGTATAGTGTGCCTTCTGTGTCATGATTGTTTCTTTATGTAGGAAAACCTCAGAAGGTTTGTGGCTCATTATATATAGTATCTTGATTTACAATCAGACAATGTTTTGTAGCATTGTTACAAAACCCAAATACTAATGCAAATAATTATATACTGTAGCTGCTGAAAAGATACAGAATGCTAGGTGTGGGCATATTGGAATAAGAGTCTCTTCATCAGCACAAGACATAGATTGCAACAACATGTTATCAGTTTTTGATAAGGATTATTCATTACACCTTCCGATCAATGACACCACAAGAGTATTTCAATTCAGATAAATGTTAACAGTGTAGTAGTTCTTTACATTTACATGTATACAGTTCGACAATACACTCACAAGCCACTTCATTAGCTGTGCATTGCTAGTACTGAGTTGGACCCCCATTTCCATTAAGAACTGCCTTAATTCTTTATAGCATAGATTCAACAAGATGCAGGAAAGAATCTTTAGAATGTTTCTTTGGTCTCTATTAACATTATAGTAACAAACAATTGCCAGTTGCACATATGTGATGCAAATCTCCTGTTCCACCACATCCCAAAGGTGCTCTATGGGGTTGAGATCTGGTGACTATAGACCATTTGGGTACAGAGAACTCATTGCATGTTTAAGAAACCAGTTTGATATGCTTTTAGCTTTGTGGCATGCCACTCTATCCTGTGGTCATAAAGGATAATATATTTCATTAATATATTGCAGTATATGAATTTACCATGTATGGATATACATGTATACTGTATATTGCAATGAAGACAAAAAACTTTATATTTATACTTATAATTGTTTTATTGAAACATTATTGAAATATATAATAAATTACATTTTTAATAATCGCCTGTAAATAGCCATAAGAAGAGCTGGAAAAGCACCAAGTGTAAGCTCGGCCATGATCGCTTGACTGCTACTTAATTAGAAGATCAAATCGATCTGGTCCAAGCTCTAACTTTTTTTCTTTCTTCGTCTGATCGCCTTGCGAAGGGATATTTTAGCAAAGAAATTACAGAATTTTCTCTCATGCTGTGCATTTCTTTAGCTGGCTTCCACGTCAATCACTATTCAATACATTAAAGAGGTCCTATTATGCTTTTTCAAATATGATCTTTCATGCAGTGTGTCATGTAGCTGTATATGAACATAAACTATCTGCACTATCTGCACACTTAACATCTGCCATTAATAACCTTCTGCAGTTCCTAAACAGTTCAGTCATCATGTGAGAAAAACACATATATTTTAATAAAAGATGATCAAAGCCCGAGCAGCCTATGAAGAGCGGTAATGTGCAACAAAAATCTTTTCATCTGTCATAGCACTCAGCTGTCACAGCACACTGAAAAAGGAGAGTGAGCTTTTTAAGGCCATGCATTAAAGGAAATACCATTATACAGTGGACAAGAATACCGGAAATTTCATTTTAGATTCAGATGGTACTTAAAACTGGTTCAAGGTTTGTTGGAACTTCCTCTGTGAAGTATCCACAGGAAGTCCATTAAACAATGATTTCTGGGTAGTGAAGAGGAACGAGATGTATGCTTCTTACATTTTGGAAATAAATCCCATAGCCTCTTATCAACAAAAAAAAAAAGTCTTTGCATTTGAACCACTGCAGGGGAAATAAAATCAAATCTTCATTCAAATCCCTTTATTTTATGCACAGGCCACACAATGTTAGTAGTTGATTAGTTTCATCCCTTTGATATATCACTTATTTACATTTAGCCATTTGGCGATAAGATGCCCTTATCCAGAGCAACTTATTATTATTATTCTAATCCCATTATACATCAGAGCAGTTGAGGGTTAAGGGCCTTGCTCAAGGACCCCACAGTGGTAACATGATGGTCATGAGGTTTGACCTTAGGACCTTCCGAACCGTAGTCCAATGCCTTAACCACTGAGCTACCCTAACCTAAATTATGCATGAAATGTAGCAAATTCAAATGGGACATTTGAACATTCCTAATTTCACAAATGACTGTTAAACGTGTCAGATTATGATCCATAGAAAAAAGATACCACTTAAAAAAAAAAAAACACTTCACAGATTATAATTTAAAGAGTATTACAGTAGAATAAATAGCTTTCCATGTGAAGAAAAAGAATTAAAACCCAAATAGAATAAGGTATTTGGGCAAAAAATGTATATATGTTTCTCTAGCACAGTAAAGAGTGTCATGGGAAGGTCATGAAGCTCAACTACAAATTGTGTGGAATACTCATTTCAAACTGCAGCACGACAGTGATACCTTCAATATCTTGGCTTCCTCATCTCATTGTAACATTACCTTTAAGTGCAGCTGGAGGCCTACAAAAAAGCCTGGCATCCCACACACACAAACACAAACACGTACAGACAATTCTGACTAATGATGCCATTAGGGCCAGAGTACTAAGTGGTAGAAATGCCTGTGTGGAGAGCTGGGGGAAGGAAAGAGAGAGGTGGACAGGCCAGTTGTGTGAATGCCCTCTTTTTAATCTAATTATCTTTCTAAAATAAAGCTGCAGACAATGATCAAAGTTCATCAAAATACTGCCCTAGTCACTTACTTCAAACATGACAAATTCGAACATTGTTCATTACGATGCAATTTTAAAAGAAGAGGATTTGCTAGTATGGAATAGTTACATTGATAGTAATGTGCTGTATATAGCATATTCTGAATAATTGAAATAGCGAGATATACAGCATGCAGATTTATTATTTATTGTTAAAATATGTTTAGACTTTAATTATCAAATTGCTGAATAATTGAACGTTTTTATTATTATTATTATTATTATTATTATTATTATAGGTGGTTTCTGTAATAATATAACAATATGTAATTCTTAAACAAAAAACCTTAGTTTTCACTTTTTCACTCCTGAAAATCAACAGTAAGAACGTATGACAAATGTATGCCATAAGTTAGACCTAGTTTATATTTAAACAATATCACACATAAGGTTGTGTTGTTGTGCTAAATATCAGCAAGACTGTGATGCCTTCAACACTCCGGCTGCACCCTCGCCCATCACAACCGTGCTGATATTCATCAAAACAGCACTCCTTCGCCCTTTCATGTGATATTGCTTAAATACACATCAGATTATAATTTATGTAATACATTTCTTATGGCAGAAGATTGATCACATGAGCAACAACCTGCTAATAATTCTTCATTCTCACTATTGACCATATATCTAAGTAATTTTAGTAATTAGTTGGAAACACTTTATAGTACACAAAGAGCAAAACACAAAGAGTGATGCTTTTAAGAGAAATTAATAAGAGGCACAGTGGTGCAATCCATCTTTATTCAACTAATTACAGTACAATGTTGCCCTGTTGCTTTACAATATATTTCCGACTATTTTAGCGAGAAAACAAAGGTATGTTTAAAAATGATATACTATAAATGACGCAGAATTAATTATTATGCATTTCCATACTATTTTTGCATTTTTGCAAGGGCACATATTTTTTGTTACAGTCTAGTAGAAGCATTCAACTGTGGTCAAAAATGTTTATCACATATTTTTCCGCTTAAGGGAAAATGCCTCAGATGTAAACAGGATGTGAACTGCATTTAAATATTCCCTCCAACTGCTCTAAAAACTGAGCCACCTCAAGTGTGATTTCAGCCTTCTTTAAAATATTTGCACCTTTTACTGTCTCAATGTAATTTGCATGAAGTCTTCTTTAAATACCAATGATATATTTACACCTTCATTCACAAGATCCCTCATCAAGATTGACTTGAATGCCCCTCAAACTATTTCTACAGGTAAAACAGTAACTGAAATACACATTATTTTTGCTGCCTAAGGTGGGATTACTTCCAGAATCCTTACAAATGCTAAAATATACAATTTACATTAGTAAAAATACTCTAGTGTACATCTAAAACACATGTACATTTGTACAGTAAAAACAGGCTCCACAGGCAAAGAGGGCTCAAACAAGCAGTAAACATTTAAAGCTATTAATTGCTTTAACAATTAATGACTAATAACTAACTCACATGGAACACGTACAACCAAAGAAAAACTTCTCAATTGCATGTTCTAACATTTTTGATCATTTGAAAATGGGTTCACACAAAAGTTGCCATAAGTTTGTCACACATAAGTTTCCTATTTTTTCATCTACTGTAGATGGAACTATCAGGAATTAAAGTTAAAATTCTGATTTATTTCATATTTCATAGTTTGATCTCCAATATAGAAAAAGATTTGGCCTTGCTCTATCTTTTGTTAAGTGTATATATGATATGGGGTATGTGTGCTGCTACTGTGAATGAAAACAGCTCACTGTTAAATATTTCACCTTTGAAAAATTACCTAACCAAGTTCAGCAATTTTTTTTGTCTTCAACAATGTGCACACTGGTCATCTGTAACTTCTGTATAATTTCCAAACCTAATACATTCTGTACCATCTCACCATCTGTCACTTTGAGCTCATCATGGACAACCAATTATGCTTTTCATCGCATATCACTAAACTGACTGTCATTCAGATTCCCTCTTTATAACATAAAAATGATCCAGCTATCGTTATCCACAGGGGCCAATCAGCTGGCTGTTCAGTCTATTGTCATTTCAAGATTACTGTAATTTGCTCTTGGCAGGTATGACACTGCAAACCATCCAACCCCTGCATCCAATCCGGAATTTCTGCTATTGCTTCACTATCTCTGAAGATATTGTGCAGTTTTGTTAGACCCATGCTTGTACCCATCACTCTTGGTACAAAGACACCATGTATGAGTGCTCCTCTCTGTTCCAGCACCTATTTTGTGGAATGAACTTCCAATCCTATCTTTGGCTGTCCAAACAACTGTGTCAGTGGCTCTTTTTAAATTACCACTTAGTTTATCTGTTGCTAATACATTCTTGTCTTGGCCTTTCTGTTCAGGCTGTATCATCAAATTGGTCTTTAGCTTGGTGTATGGTTTATCAAGAGGATGTGTTCTAATATGGTGAAGTAGAAGTAGCTCTGAATAAGGGAATCAGCTAAATGTTATAAATAAACCTGCCTGGTCAAAAGAAAAAGGATTGCATTGACAAAGGTGTTAAAAGGTGGGACTATTCTTTAAAAAAAAAAAATCTGTTGCAGTTTGCAAGAAACTGGAACAGAAGTTCACATTCTAACAGGACAACAACTCTAAGCCTACTGCCAAATATACACATACAGTACAGTAAATAGTGCAAATACAAGAAACTGACTGTTTTAAAATGTCCCACTAAAAGCATGTAACTCAAGGCACTGAATCTGTATCAAGAAATGAAAATTTCTTCTCACCACTCGTCCCCATATACAGTATTTTTTCCAAGAAAAATCAGCAAAAAATATCAGACATCATATGCGTAATGCTGATAGAGACATATCCAAGATTTGCAGGTGTAATTACAGGCATAGATGGTAAGGTCTGGCCCAGTGGGTAAAAAGCAAATGTCTGTTTTATTGCCTAATTAATTAATAATAGAATGCTCATGACAATCATATGGTAAAAATTAAGTCAATTTTAATTTAAATTATTAATGTTTTTTCTTTTTTTATGAATGTAACTTTTGCACAGGATTAGATGAACCACACTGTGTGTATGGATAGAAGTCGCTCCAATAACATCACACTCTAATGGCAAGTACATAACAGTGAATATTCTCACATATTACATTTAAACACAATTGTCAAACTCTAGTATGCAATACAAATTTAGAAATGTCAAAGGCTATGTAAATTAATTCCAGCCCACAGCATTTGCAGTATAGTGCCTTTCAATTGAATTCAATGCCTCTCAAAAAAATGACACTAGGGTGCTAAGGCTACATAATAAACTCTCCAGACACTGCTTCAAGCTGTAAATAAACCATGTTCAGATGAGGTTCCAATCTCCTTGAACCAAACAGCTTTGTTTATGACCAGAGGTTCACATTGTGTGTCAGAGCTCGGTACGATTCTCAGATTGAATTTTTGCACCCAATCATTGGTATTCTTTGTATTTTGATCTTCAGCCATTTTAATAGGTACTCAACTCTAGTCACTATAGAGCTTCTTGTGTTTTTTTATTCTTATGATTCTTTTTTCAGCCTGAGGTGAGTGAGATTTGCTTAAATTAAAGATGATGTGTATGTGAATTGACAAGAAGTGAAACATGATACTCAAGAAGTAACGGGCAGTTTTGTTTTTCAGTGTGTGGATCTTATCAGGTTTTATTTGTTCCAATTAAGTTATTTATTTTTTGTTTGACAAATGTGACACTTATACATGTTCCTATTTAGATGTAATCTGTTAAAGGCATAACATCTAATGAGCATTGCTATTTAGGTTCTGTCTTTGGTGGCCCTCTGTTTTAGTGTTTGTCTCACTTATTCATATACTCGTGTTCTTATTTGTCTAGCCCACATTCATAGTTTTTGGTTTTGTGTGACATAACCCCATTATGGATTCAGCAAGCGTGTTTTGGTGCATCTTGCCAAAGAATGAGCAACTCTGGCAACCTCTCCAACCCAGACCACACCATAGGCCAGTGGGGCCACCTCTCCAAGGCAGCTAGAGGCCAAAGGGATGGCCAGAGATTGATCAGACAGCTTCCTAAGAAATGGCCATGCCAGGGTACAACAAGGAAGCCTACATTAACCATCAACTCCAGTACATTATGAGATCACATGCACCTGACCCATGTTAATGTTTAGTGAGCACTGGTATTTTATATTATTGCACTATTCATAGTGATAGTTTTTTAAGTTATGTTCCATATATTTGTTTTTGATTAAAAATGTTATTTTTTATCATAACAATTCTTGCTTTGATGTGTTTTGCAGTGTTTTCAATTTTTTGGACAAAGTTTGGTCTATGGCTTGGTGTTTGGTTATTTATATGAATTAACTGGTTTGTCTGAATGTACCAATTTACTATTTCATTGATAACGTTGCGTTTCATACAGTACATGGGAGAACCCGAAACCAGTCTCAGAATGTATTCTGTCTGTATGCCTGTATGTCCGTCTAGCCAGATTTTGTCAGATCATCTCATAAAACATTTTTTTTTTTTTGCCTGAAGTAAAACCTGCACCATGAATTAAATCAAAATGTTGTATAGACGTGAAAAAATTCAAAAAACTCCTCTTTGTTGCAGGCAGACATGTACTATGTGGGCTTCAAGTGGAAATAATAATATCACTGATTAAATTAAAACTGAACAGCTGATTATTTTTAACTTTAACCTTTTAACTTTTTTCTACTAACTCTTTACCTGTCAATGATGGGTACTTCACCTTGTTTCTATTAGAGGCCTGCAGTAGATGTTTTTTGCTCCTGAAACTTTCATGGAAATAAAAGCCTTATTTATTATTAGAATCCCATTATTTACAGCCGTGCTTATTTATTTTGTTATTGTACAATAAGTAACAGTTTTTCAACAGCTTTTATAACAGTCATTTTATTTAGAATCTAATTTTTTCACTGTACAGAAGAAAACCGCTTATTTTATATAGATACTTTTAATAGTTCTTACATTGAAGAAAATTAAAATTCATATTTTACAAATTTTACAAATATCATGCCTATAGTTTATTACAAATGTGCTACATTACAAAATAATTCATATGTTATTGATATTTTTTGCTGTGTGAGATGGAGTGGATGTAGAGTAGATCTTCTACTACCATCTGCTGGTGGAAAGAAGACAAATCTTATCCTGTACCCAAGAACCTATATTGGCGGCAATTTGGGACTTAGTTGGGGTGCTTAGTTCTTCGACTTCGACTTGTTTATATAGTTCTTTCTCTGTATTAAATTCCCTGACCTTTTCAACTTCATGCTAGAAGTCACTGTGATTTGCCATTAGCATTGTAGGCTACATACCATCCTACTATGCTACACCTAAAATGTGTTACCACCATGTAAATTAAATAATGTTTCTAAACCAACAAAATAAGTTTAGTATATGCAAAATTTTATTTACTGTATGCAAGCTTTTATTAAATTGGCACTGATTACGATGCTTAGCTTTTAACTTCAAAAGTACAGCTCAACATGGAGCATCATGACAACGAGTCTGTGTTTGCACACCCAAATGCCTAAATGTAAATGTAATCCATCTCAGGGCACACACATACAGTACACACACTTACACATTCATTCACACACTACAGGCATTTTGGGAATGCGAATTGGCCTAATCTACATTTCTTTGGACTGTGGGAGGAAAACCCTCAAAACAGGGGGATAACATGGCAAACATGCACGCAAAGGTGAGAATGGCTGTTAACCCATGGCTGGGAATCGAACCCGGAACCTGGAGGTTGGTCTGACTGATATCTTGGTTGAAATGGATAACCAAGGAAGCCCATAATTGAGCAAGGGTCTTTCTAATCAGCCACCAAAACCGTTAATACTTGAGCTACCAAAGCTATTGCTTGGAAAAAAAAAAAAAGTGTGTGGTCTTGGTTATTCTTAGAGTTCTTAGGGTTTTGGTTTTTGGTCTGAGATGGGGAGCTGCTGGAAGACATAATGATTCAGGTCAAAGGAATGGATAATGAGTTTTCACATTTTTTTGCCATCCAGTGATTTTCTCTAGCTTTAACAATGTGTAATAGATTCTACTTGGGGTGAGCAGATGTGGAGCAGTAAAAGGAAGTAAATGATTCATCTAAAATATTGAAAATTCTCTGATTAATTTTCTTAATTTTTTATTTATTTATTTTAATAGTCACTACAGTCACTTAACTTAAACCATTACATAACTACAGTTAAGGTAATAGGTTTACAGACACTTAGGTTGAGTTAATTAAAAACTACTTTTTAACCACTCCATATATTTCACGTTAACAAACTACAGTATAGTTTTGGCAAGTCAGTTAGGGCAAGTATAAGTATTTTTTTTTCCAACAAATGTTTGGGATAGATTATTTCCCTTATAATTTGCTATATCACAATTTAAGTGGGTTAACAGTTTACAAATACATTCAGTTGTCTGTGCCTTTAAACAGCTTGGAAAATTCTAGAAAAATTATGCAAAGGCTAATTGATATAATTGAGTCAGTTAGGGTTGTAACTGTACATGTATTTACCTTTAAACTCAGTGCCTCTTTTTTGACAACATGGGAAAATCAAAAGAAATCAGTAATCAGAATAAAATAAAATAAAAAAAAACTGTGGTCCTCCACAAGTCCTTGGGGGACAATGGGAACAATGCCTGAAGGTACTACATTCAGAACTATGCAGCATAAACACCATGGGACCACACAACCACAATACAAGCAAGAAGAGCCATACTCTGGTATAGGGGTGGGCGATATAACCAAAATCTTCTATCACGGTAGAAGCAATTTTCTACCTCGATAACGATATATAATCACAATATAGCAATTTGTATCTGAAAATGCATAAATAAAAATTCAAACACAAAGAAACTGTTTTACATAATGTAA
>JAQQZT010000015.1:13865783-13876332 GCA_030068275.1 Clarias platycephalus | reverse complement strand
AAGGCAGTTCTGAAGGCGAAAGGGGGTCAAACACCATATTAGTATGGTGTTCCTAATAATCCTTTAGGTGAGTGTATATTCTTTGAGCTGAACATACCATTAAAACAGAAGCCGACAGTATAATAGATAGTAAAACTGTATAAATGTATTATCAAGAAAAAAATATATCTTGCCAAAAGGATTTTTTTCTTTGAACAACCATACTGTTTATCTAAGATGCAACTGGACACCTTTATAAACCAGATGTTTCTAATGTTTTCTGGCAGCCCTAGAAAATATTTTAATTAAAATTGTTGAAGCAAAACACATAAGAGAACAGTATGTTGTTTTTCTCACAGATTGCAGTGGATAAAGAATTTATGTAGTATTTTACATTAATTCAAGATCATCATTGCCCTTGGTGAAGCTACACACTGGGATGTAGATAATCAAGAGAATGCATAGTCAAGTAAACCAGATTTAGCATTTTGGCACAGTTAATGCAAGCCTTTGCAGAAAATGTACCGTGTACACTACAGTACAGTAGAGGTATAAATTCCCTAATTCATGCTTCTTCTTTGTCCCATCAGCTTTATACAGCATTTTGGGTTTAAACCTGCATGCAGTGAGGTGTGTTGTCTGTTTCTCCTAGGGATGTAATGGTTTGCCAAAGTCACAGTTAAGTGTGACCCTCGATTTTAAAGTTGCAGTTTGGGTCCATTTTTGGTGCTTTTAAAATGAGGAAAATGAAAATTATTCTAATTTATTATGAATTTGACTTGTAAACATATAAACTTGTACAATCTTGTAAGCAATGGAAAACTTGTCATAATTTATTGAACACATAAGGCTGCACATAAAGGCTCATACTTAATAATTATAATATAATAATTATGCAAGTTATTATTATTATTATTATGGAACTTATTTGCTGATGCACTGCATACTATAGTACATGGTGATACAATGGTGCATACTTTGGTATAATGGTATATGTACTACATGTACATGTATGGTATGTGGTTCAAACCGATACTATGGATCATTTACAAGAATACTGTCAAAAATATTTTACTCAGGTTTATGTACCATAATAGTAAAATATTTATAATTCAATAATATAATTTATGTATCTATGTAACATTAATAAAAACAACAATATAGGTCAAAACTCTTAAAATTACATACAATAATATTGTATAGTACAGGCAGTACCATATCAGTATTATGTCATAAAATTTTATTTGGTACTGTGCTGTATGTACAAACATACCATTTTAGATGCCAGCTGAACTTTGCTAGTCACTGTGGTACCCAATAGGTACCATGGTATTCATTGGTATACTATGGTTGTACATGCCATAGTACTCACTGATGTGCCATAGTACATATCCTGGTACTCTGTAAAACACCTATGGGGCCTACCATAGTAATTTATAAAGTACCATATTATTGTATATAATACTATATTACTATGTATAAACTATAGTACATATCATAGTATGGTATTTCTGAGCTCTGTTAAAACATGAAGGGACACATCTGGCTAGACATTGTGTAAGCAGACATTTAGTGGTATAAATGCTAGATATAAAAGTTGCTATTCTGTTGTTTTGGGATTGTATTTGCAGCATTGTGGTATGGTCATTCATTTAATGTGACTTTGCAACCTAAGGCTAACTACTGTATATGACAATGTTATATTTGCCTAACAACCTAAAGTGCCATTATACCCTATAATAAATTTAGTATTAATCAAAGGTAGAGAAGAAAAATAAATCTAAATAATGTGGCCTCCTTCACAGAGCATCTTTTGCAACCTTTATAACTTTTAGTTACAGATTTTAGAAACTCTGTTACAGTATAAAGGTCTGAGCAGTCTCCTGTATGTGACGTCTGATCTCTGAATTACAGTATATATGCAGCATTGTGGATTTTTCACATATGCTGGCTGTTGATGCGTCTTTTTTGTTTCCATTAGGCAGGTTTGACTTAAGGTGTTTGTGCTGTGATCTGACGGAGGATAGGAGCAAGACACTGAGCTACAGTGTGTGCTAGCTCATCTAAATGACTTCACCTGTCAATAAGAGATCTACTTCTGGGTCCCGCAGGTATGGTGCTGACCTGTATTTATTTCTTTATTTATTTACTTGCTTACTTACATATTTATTTTTTGCCTCTGATTCTCTGTAATTGGTCTACTGTCTTAATAATTGGGGCAACTCACCTACACTATTTTACTTCATTATCATAATTTATTTTTGTCTTTCTTGCTTTATATCTCTCACCATTTTTTTTTTACATGTGAGTGAAACATACTATATTCAATTGTGTGTTTTATTTTATTATATTCTTTGCCTAGCATAGGTGGGTAGTAACGAGTTACATTTACTTAAGTAACTATTTGAAAAAAAAAAAATTATATTTAGATTGATTTATTTATGCCAGAGAAATGTAGCCGGTGAATCTACCACATGACTGTGTTTCACCAATCAGATGTAGCAACAATAATCACATGACTCCGTTTGACCAATCAGCCGGCCGGGGGGGGGAGAGAATCTTCAGCCTTGGACAGCGAATGAAAACATAAAAATATGAAAGAACAGCTTCATAATGCTGTGTCTTCTCTGTTCTTCTCTGTCAGCCAAAACAGACAGAGATTTCAGCATATAAAAACTCAATCTCTAGCCTCAGGAAACGAGTCGTGGTTAGTTTAGCTGTTTTATTTAATGTTGCAATGTTAACCTATATTATTAGCAAATAAGCTAAAGGCCTAAATGTTTCCTACATTTGTTCTGCTGGACACAGTTTATGAGACCTCTTGTACATACTGTATGTTCTAATGTTATTTTCTATGTACTGAGCCATTTTAAGGGCAACTGAATATACAGTATATCTTACACTGGAAATAGTTTACACTGTTCAAACATGCATATGTTACCTACAGTAGGTATTTGTTTCAAAAGCTTTGTGAAGAAAGTGAGATTAGGAAATTTGTATTTCTTTTTTCCTTAATGTACTATTTTGTAAAGATATTTATTTTTATTAATTTATTTCATTTATTTTATTATTTGGAAATGTCAGAATGTGTACATTATTTTATTATTTTCTCTGGCTGCTTACATAATCTCTAAAAAATCAATCGGACATTACGATTAAACAGTTACTCATACTTGAGTAGTTTTTTTCACTAAATACTTTTTTACTCTTACCAAATACTTACAAAAATACTTTTTTAATTCAAGTAATATTTTGGATGACTACTTTTTACTTCTACGTAATATTATTTTGAAGTACAGTAAGTAAAATTTTTGCCTACTCTACCCACCTCTGTTGCCTAGTTTGTAAACAGGCATAAAGATTTTCTTGTTTAAAATGTACAGTGCATCTTGAAAAAAAAAATTATTATGAAAAAGTATTTTCATAAGTTTTCAAAACAATTTTTAAAAATTAAATTAATATATTTTAGATTCTTTACATGTAAAATTAAATATTTCAAGTGTATTTTTATTTTGATTATATAGATCATTATAGATGAAATAGAGCTTGTAGCTCATGAAAATCAAAAATTCAGTATCTCAAAAAAGTAGAATATTTCCTAACTTCAATCAAAAAGGATTTACAAAACAGAAATGCCCAGTTTATAAATATTTTAATATATATTTATTTAGTCGACTTTTGTGGTCGTGGCATGGAGGCGATCAGCCTGTGGCACTGCTGAGGTGAAGACCAGGTTGCTTTGATAGCAGCCTGCAACTTGTTAGAGTTGTTGGTGTTTCTCATCATCCTTTTGACAATGCCCCATAGATTCCTTATGAGGTTCAGGGTAAGGTAAGTTGTCTGGGCAGTTAAGCACCGTAATATCAGGGACACCAAACTGGTTAGTGGTAGTTTTTGTCCCGTGGGCAGGTCCGGCTGGAAAAGAAAATTGGCACCTCCATAAGGCTTTTCAGCAGACAGAAGCATGAAGTGCTCTAAAATCTCCTGGTGGTTGGCTGCATCGACTTTGGACTTGATAAAACACAATTGACCAACACCTGCACCTGATGATTTGAAGTGCAGATGACATGGCATTTCAAATCATCAGCGACTGTGTTAACTTTACACTAGAATTCAAGCAACTTGGATTAGGTGCCTCTCCACTCTTTTTTCAGACTGTGGGACCTTGATTTCCAAATGAAATTCAAAATGACGTTAATCTGAAAAGATGACCACTGTATTCCTTTCCTCCTTAGGCCAGGCAAGACACTTCTGACGTTGTCTCTGGTTCAATAATAGGAATGGAACAGTTTTTGCCCATGTAAGATGAAGATGCGTATGTGTGGTGGCTTTCGATGCACTGACTCCAGCCTCAATCCACTCTGCCTGTGAAGCTCTCCCAAGTTCTCGAATTGGCTTTGCAATTTACAGAAAAGGCTTGAAATATTTCACTTTACATGTAATCTAGAATATATCAGAGATTTACTTACTAAAATAAATTACAAAATTTTTTACATGATATTTACATTTGTTGAGATACACTGTGTATCTTTGTTTCATATATCTCTAAATGCCACATGTAATATGCTAAAGATAACTAATCTCTTTCATTCTCTTTCTCTCTGCTTACCTATACCAACTCTTTATATTAACTCTCTAACACACTTTTTCCCCAAGAAGATGGATGATTGCCTTAAATTCCAATGCAGAGTAAAAGATTTCAATCCTGGCAAATTTGGCAGTGATCCTAGCAGTAGCTTCTTTTATAACGTTCTTTAATGTAATTACTGTTTATAAAAAATCTGGCATATGATTTTATGGGATCATAATAAAAAAAGATTAAAATCTGTTAATGATCTATTCTGTATTGGATTTGCCATTGGTTTTGATGGTCTTCAAATTAGTAAGGTATGTTTAAATACACTTGTGTCTGTAAAAGTGATTGGAAGACTTTTGCAGATATGAATATTCATATAAACATAATTGTAGAATCAATACTGGAGTCAGCATTAGCTAATAAAATAACAATTCATAGAAACAGTAACATATTTGCTTGGTAGAGCCAAGCTCTCTGCCTCTTTGTCTTGTCTCTCCTCAGATACAATCCTCTGAAGGCCTTGCAGCCCAAATGGCGCTTGCAGCAAATACTGTCCTCTTCTGCTGCACCCCCTCCGTGAGCCTCAGACTCAATACCCTGCATAGGGCATGTTTATAGTATAGCGCTTATAGTAGTTCTAGAAAACAGCAAATCATCCATGAAGCCAGGCCCAATCTAAAACCATTCCTTAACTCACACTAGGGATAAAAGAATAGGCAAGCTAGAAAATTTAGTACTGGTCACTACAATTAATGTCCCATTGTTGTACTGTCATCAAAAGATGGTATATCTTTTGATGACAAAGTATTTGAATCCCAGTGATGCTACAACTCTCCATGTTGATGGCCTTGTTCTCAGATTGGGAGAGATGGCATGAATTCTCTTCCCTGCAACACCAGTCAGTTGTGGACATCGGTAAGCTCATGTATGCAGAAGAGGGCAGATAGCACTTTCCTCTTAGTGTGTTATGCTGACCTGTAATGCTTCATGAGCTTCAGCCCCTTAACAAAAATGCTATTGAATGACTTTGTGTTTCAGAGAAAGCGTGTGCTAACATCACCTTCTCTGGCTTATAGCTAATGTATGATAAGGGGGAGCTAGACTTTGGCAGGGGAAAAAAAGTGTGGCATATATTCCTATATTAAGTTCTCTTCGCCCAAAAGGTTAGTACAAAGTACAGTAATTAGGGACTGGTTAAGGGTTGGGCAAATAGATGGCTTCCACTCGCACCCGTTAGTGGCTGTTCTGTCTATAGCTGTTGCTTCTGAACTTCAGATGTGTGACAGAGATACTGAAGTTCTGCAAAAAATCAGTCTTTAAATGAGTCAGTCCATTTTACAGAACACAGTATGATGGACAAACCCTGGTGTCCACTGTCCTTGGCTTGTCTTATGTCTGTATTCGTTTGCATCAGCTTTATCATTTCTTTTTTTGCATCTTTGGAAATATACTACCTTCACATCTATCCCCTTACCCGGACTCACAGGCATATGTGAATGGATCATTGATTATGAATGGCTTGTTGCTGTTCAATAATCATTCTGGGTTGGGAGATAAAGCTAGTGATAAAACACTGTGGCTGATTGAGCTTTTGGCATTAAAACACTTTTGACCCACATTAATAGTATCCTGTATTAGGACCTTGTATCAAATATTTTTTTAGTTGCAAGTTCTTTTGCATGAAAAACACAGATTTGCATAGGACCAACATTTAGCATGATCATAATTCCTAGTCTTTCAACATATAAATGAACATTGCTTCCACTCATGTCCAGCCTGGGGAATTAATTCACCCCTGGGGTAAAAGAAATCAAGAGCATTTTTCCATTAAGCCCCCCTTGATCCACTGTTTGTGGGATTGGTCTACTGTTGCTTGGTTTATTATTCTCTGCTTTTGAGGACACATACTGTAGGTTAGAAGTGATTCAGTGTTATCTAAGAATAAATTATACCATAGAAGGAGGGATTTAATCATAATGCATCTATTAATGCAAGAAAGAGCTAATTTCTAATAATTGTACTTTGAAACACTTATTTTAGCGGATTAAAAATAATTACTCAAAGCTCATCAGTCTCTTCAGTTCATTACTATTGATGTACTACAGATTTGGACTATTCATTTGCCAGAAGTGCATCTACTGTGTACTGTATAAGACATCTATGGTTCTATTCCTCCCTGCCATGAGGCTGAAATTGGTTAAAAAATTAGGTAGTTGAAAATAAAAAAAAGACTACCCAATGTTTTTGCAATATTTGTGTCCAATTTTTATGGTGAGACTCTCCCCACCGTAGTCTCAGATTGCTCAGTTTTGTTGACAGGATGGGAAACCAGTGTCTACAGTACATACCTGAACTGCTTTTCTGTAAAAAGTGCTTATTTGAGTTACCACAGGCTTTCTGTTAGTTTGAACCAATCAGGCCATTCTTTACTGACCTCTCTCATTACAATATAGCACAGTATAACAATAACCCCAAGGCATGATATACTTCTATTTGCACTGAATAAACCTGCCTCATGAGCACATTTTGTTTACTACCTCTGTAATATAGCTGCTTTAAATGTTTTTTTGTGTGTTTTAATGGCAACCAACACACCTGCTTTTACCTCTCCTACCCCTTTTGTTTTTGATAACTGTATCTTAATGGTGCAAAACTGATTTTAAAACTAAAACATATGAAACAATTTAAAAGAAGATTCTGTGAGGGGTGTTCAAGTCAAATGGGTCTTTTGATTGTGCAGAATAGTAGAAACAGTTATATAAACAAAAACTATCTTTATTTCTCTATATAATCTCCTGTAACACTACTGCACCGTATCCCAGCATTTCACTAGTGCTTGGATACCATCAAGGTAGAATTTTTCTTTATCAGTTTTTTCACTGCCTTATATCTGAAACACTGGCCTCCCAAGGAAGTCCTTTAATCCCTTTAATTCCTGCAATGTCCAAGTGGTATTCATGAATGATTGCTTACACATTTCACACAGACAGATGCATCTCTTCTGCAAATTGGTGATAAGTTATCCGTTGATTTTCAAGGATCACGCATTCCACTTGCTGAATGTTCACAGGAACAACTGCAGTGGGCTCCGAGCCACCTTGGCTAGGATTGCAGGGGTGTACAGCCTTCTTTAAAAACGCTTGCAGCATTCAAATGTTTCACTGCAGCTAAAGAGACTCAGACTCATCACTATAATGTGGTTGAAGTCTTCTCTAAATGTCAATCGGTTCTACACTTTTACAAATTTTATCACAAGTCCCGTTTTGACTTGAATGCCCCTCGGCCCCATTCTGTAAACAAAATATCAGCAGGCATATTTCTAAAAAAGTTTTTTTTTTTTTAACTGTATAAAGTAGAATCATGCATTCAACGAACCTGACAAATTTCTGTTAAATATGATTTACATGCATATTGTTTATCTAGTTGTTTATTTTCAAAAATGTATGGAAAGTAATATAGTTGGCGACAGGTGCAAATTAGGTAAATTTGAAACCAGTTTACCAATTTATGTGTATTCTTAACTTTTTTTTTTTTTTTTAATGTGCCTGGGACAGGGAAGATATTTCATATAAAATGCATGATTAGATTAAAACATGACAGATGTGTAGGTGTATGCAGTTGTGTAGTCCCATGAATAATGGTGTGTTCTTCCATGTGGGTCAGTTTTGATTATTGCAGGTTTATAGAGCTAGACTACACTCCCATGGAGGCAGACATTATGGTCTCTATGAGGCAGAGTCGAGGATTTTTGACACCCAAGTCTCCAGATCGCCACTGTCGGTCAGAGCATCATCCATCAATTGCCCAAACTTCCTGTCTGACTTTCCTCTCCTTGTGCTGTTTCATATTTTCTTTACTCCGTCTGGCATTCCTCTAGCATGAATGTTCCTCACTTTATCATTGCACATGCAGGCCTTTATCAGCTATACTGCTCTATACAGTATGTTACTTACAGGACTGCTCGCATAGTCTGAAATTTTTTTGGTTTATGGTTTTGCTAAATAATTGCCCCCATAAATCAGCTTGCATTTCAGACTTTTGTTCTTTTGTATTTTTCAATTTCTTAGCAGTTGGTGTTAACCATTCGAGTTACTTGCCCTGTGTTGTGGCATGCTAGTGATGTTAGTGTAGTTGGGCATGTGGTTATGCTCTTCAAGATCGTAGTTAAAGTTGATTTTTAGTTTTGTGTAAATAGAGATTATGATCATCACAATGTTCTTTACTATTAGCTTTGTTACCTCTGTCAATTATGCAGAAGCTGCTTTAACGTTTTCTTTTCCCCGGTGCTGTAGGCGGAGTCCAGCACCTGTAAGTAACCGTGATCCCTATGGCAATGCCTCCCTCAGCAGCAGCAGCAACTCAGGATCATGCAAGGGGAGTGACTGTAGCCCCACTCCAAGGTTGTATTCATTGAAGAAATGAAACGAATGCTTTCAGCTTAGAGTTTAAATTATATGAAAAGTTTATGGCATGATTACTGTACAACTCAATATCATGGTTTCACAGAATGTGCTCTCAACCCCATATAGAAAGAGACAGGTTTATCTCACAATTTCCTTCCATACTCCTCTTCCCCAGGCGTCACATGAAGTACACTTCTTGCACAGATAACCATGGTATTAAGCCACCTCCTCCTGAGCAGTACCTGACTCCTCTGCAGCAGAAAGAGGTATGCATCAGACATCTGAGGGCACGGCTCAAAGAGACAGTTGAACGACTCCAGGACAGGTAAAATCTCAATTTACAGACAACTCAGTAGTACAAGAAAATACAGTAAGTCCCCAACATACGAACAAGTTCCGTTTCGAGAGCTTGTTTGTTTGTCGAATTTGTTCGTAAGTCCAACAAACATTGTCTAGGTATTAAGTTGCTAACACAATTGCCTATAGACAGTATATTACAGGACAGTTTTCTTTAGAATTGTGCCGATGGTTGAATGATTAATGTTAAAAGAACTAACAGTGTTGGCCATCTTTCCACCTTGCTCCATTCTCTCAATTATACTTACTTTTTATTCCCATTGTTATTGCTTGCCGTTTCTTAGCAGTATGAGCTTCATTGGCGCTGCTTTTATGCTTGCTTCCGGACTTCCTGGTATACATGCTGCATGCACATGACTGTGTAAGCCAGACATGTGACTTAACTTCTGCGCTTGAACAAATCAGGGTGACATTTTATTGTCCAGGGACTGCAGATAAAAAAGAGACGTTTGGCTAATTCTGGTACATTTACAGATATTCAATTCAATTCAATTTTATTTATATAGCGCTTTTAACAATGGTCATTGTCTCAAAGCAGCTTCAAAAAAATGAAAAAGAATTTGTTTAGAAAAGAAAATATTTGGAAGTGTGTATGTGTGAGAAAAATGTGTATAGGTAATAATGAGATGAATGAATGATATTTGAATTAATGTACAATGTTCCTTTCAAACAAACTAACAAATAAGTAAATAACATGCACAAACGCATGTTTGTATCTTTGAAAGTTCGCAACTTGAATGTTCATATGCAGGGGACTTACTATATTATGCTATAATTAAAATTTCCTGAACTGCCAAATACTGTAGGTTTGCTCTTACTCATAGAATTAAGCTTTAAACAGGCACCTCAACCACATGGTTACACACATTGATCATCAAAAACACAATTATACAAAAAAACTAACCTTAAATGCAAATAAATATACAGTACAATACCTTCACTATTAGCATTACCACTATTCTTTCACAAAATATTTTTTTTTAGTTTTGTGGATTTTTTTGGCCACACATAAAATGTAAGGAAAACATAGCATTCTCATGCTTTGATTGCCTTTTGTAGTCGCTTGAGTTTGTTCATAAAAAAATTATAAACAATACAAAAACTTGATGATGGCAACTTATCAAACGTTTTGAGCCACCCCACATTTCTTCATATTAAATAATTCAATTCAATTCAATTCAATTTTATTTATATAGCGCTTTTAACAATGGTCATTGTCTCAAAGCAGCTTCAC
>JAQQZT010000015.1:13731433-13746938 GCA_030068275.1 Clarias platycephalus | reverse complement strand
ATATAAATTGTCTCACCTTACAAACAATATATATATATATATATATATATATATATATATATATATATATATATATATTAGTAATAATAAAAATAAACCTGTAATTACTTCTTTTTAGATATATTTCTTTTTATTTAGCTTAAATAAATAACATACAATCCAAACCACACATGATATGAATATGAATGAAAAAAAACTTTTTATTATTATTATAAAATATATAAAATCCTCCTTCTTTTTCTTGTAGTCAAAAAAACAAACAAAAAAATAATGCATTTAAAAGCAAAACAAAAATCAGGAAAAAAAAACACTTTGAATAAAAACAAGAATATTTGACAAAAATTTTCAGTATGACAGGTCCAAAACAAATGCACAATGGTTTTATAAGCAGAGTTACAGAAAGAGCAGCTGGTGTGGATTTCCTTTTTAAATCTCAAAGAGATAAAAGCCTGGACAGGATAATATTTATATGATATTTAAATGAGACTTCTTCCTTTTGTTGTTTTTTGCACAGAATATTGTAAACAAAACCATCCCAGTATGACATCACATAAGGTACAGTGACTGTACAGTGTACAGTGGCTTGTCTGATACCATGAGATAAATTTAATTTCCATATTTTTTCCATGTTTTGCAGAAAAAGGGCCCAAAAATAAAAATTTTCCAATGCTCTTAGAATAGAATTATTCTCAACAGAGTAAAACGCTTTGTGAAAATCAAGAAATAAAATAGAACTGTCAGTGTCAAAGAGGCCACATTAATCCAATAAATCTAAAACAAGCCAAATAAACTGAATTTGTTCAGGAACAGGCGGTACGGTGGTGTAGTGGTTAGCACTGTCGCCTTACACCTCCAGGGTCCGGGTTTGACAGTGCTAACCACTACATCACCGTGCCGCCTGTGATTAATCCTTTCAGTCTAAAACATACTTTTCACATACACGCACAGTTTTCATCATTTTATTTTAACACCCGCATCAAAGGCGTTTATTTTTGAGTACTTTGTTCATCCCTAACTCAGTTCACCTTAATGTTTCTTCACAGGATCTGACCCACATTTTACTTTTATTTGCAGCACCACCTTTTTGTTTATTCACCATTAAAACAATACGGAATCCTTCCGGTGCTCTTATGCGCTCTTCGTCACAAATGTTTTAATACCCATGAGGCTTTGCACTTGACGTAGGAACGCGCGTGCGCATGACGCATTGAATTTCAGCCGCGAAAAATCAAAGTAGCGTTCAGCAAAACAACGTCCTGAAGTCTGGTAAAGTTAAATCGGTTCACACTTAGTTTGTGCGGAAACTGACAAACAACATAATATCTGTATTTATAAGTACTAATTTAAACCACTAATTAGGGCTGTCAATGTTACTAGCTTGGAAGAGAGTTTAGTGGCGATATCATAACATCGCCGTAGACTCAACTCTCGCGATAACTACAGTCGTTACTTTTAATGTTGTCACGAATGTTTTAAGTTTTTAATCTGGATTGTGTTGGTACTGTACCTCCCAGACAACATGCAGAGAAGCAGTCGCCTGAAGCGTGAGCTGCAGATGTTGAGCACTGAGCCACCGCCTGGGGTTTCCTGCTGGCAGCTGGAGGACAGAGTGGAGGAGCTGCAGGCCCGTCAGTACTCACATTTACTGCAGCACTAGTGTCTCTACTTGCTCTGTCCCTGTGCAGTTTGTCTGTAGTCCACTATTGACCAGATTAATATTTGTTTCGTATGACAGGTTCAACAAACTGTGTTGCACTGGTAAGAGTGTATCAGCCAGGGGATTCATACACTCAAAGATGATTGAAATTACACACTTCAAACATAGGATCATGCATGTGTTTGCCAGCTCTTCCCTATTTACTTACTGGACATCTAGTAAACACAATGATTTACACTATCCGTTAAAAGTTTGACCACACCTTCCTAATTCTATGGTCGTTCCTGAATTTTTTTTTCTTTCTTCATTACAAAAAAAAAAAAAAATACTGAATGCATCCAAAAAATGCACTATTAATTTTGAACAGTTGATATTGAGATGCGTCTACTTCTTATGCTTGAAATGAATTACTTCTCTGCAGCAGAGGTAAGTTTTGGTCTTGCTTACCTGGGCAGGTCTTCATGAGGGCCCGTTTCATCATGGTGCTTGATGGCTTTTGCAAATTCACTTGACAATACTGTTTTTGCAGGAACTGTCCAAGGACAGTAGAGCTCCTTGTCTTAACAAATAATTGTTGTTGTTACTTAACTACCTAACGCCATTTGTTATTTCATAGTTTTTAAAGAATCCAGTATTGTTGTAGAATGTAGAAATAGATCCCTTAACCAAAAAAACTTTTGGTATTTTATAGTGCATACTCCCTGAAATAAATTGCAGCATTTTGCAATTAACTATTTGATCAGGGACACATTTAGATTTGAATGTAATTGTGCATCACTATTCTGTAACTTTACAGGAGGGGCAGCCATCTAGCATTAATTTCAGATGCACGAGGACAAGTAAGAATTAGCATGGTCATCACTGCGTTTAATAATACAGTACCATTAAATAGAATTAGGTAATAATGATAGTAAATCGTACAGTAGTAACCATATCAAGAAGCTAGCAAAATTGCAAGAATATTATTCCACTATTCTATGTTCCTCTGTTTATATAATGCAGTGCAGATGACATGAAGTACAGTCAAGTAAATTTTTATGATTGCTGATTTCACTTAAGGCTTGTGTGTTGTGCAGAAATCGTTGGAAGCTCCAACACTCCGTATGATGGTGGGCTGTTTACACTGGAGATAATGATCCCTGACAGGTGAGGTTTTTTGAAGACAAGTGTTTGTGGTCTTTTATTTTTTTGTGATAATTACATTAATTTTGTCATGTACTGACTTCTCAGTGTTAATCTTTTTGTTTGAAGGTATCCATTTGAACCTCCCAAAATGCGCTTCCTGACGCCTATCTACCACCCCAATATTGATAATGCTGGCCGGATTTGTCTTGATGTGCTGAAATTGCCACCCAAAGTGAGTGTGTGATTTAAAAAAAGTTTTACAGTTTAATAACTAAGATTTTCTTACAAGTTATCTCCGGTTAGTTTTTCTTTCCAGATAAGCTAACAAGCTTCGTTTAAGCTCTTGTAATTTATTTTCTAAAATATTTTCCTAAAAAATTGTGTAGATGACTGTGCCAAGGATCGATTATGATGTAGTTTACTTTTTGAAATCTTATGTGCACAATAGTACTAGTAACAAATCAAATAGGCACATTACTGCTGTTTCCTTTATTTTAGTGGAAAAAGCAGCAAGTGATTCTGAATAAACAAGAGATGCTAGATGAATAATCACTAATGGCATTGGGCCACTGCTCAAATACGAATTATAAAAATCCTGCCCAACAAGACAAATGCTGGGATGATAATAATAATCAAGTTGTAATTTTTTTTTTGTACTGAATAGGAAGACAACCTTTTTAGCCAATCTGATGTACATACATGCTAAATTTGTGATCTGCTAATTTCTAGGGAGCATGGAGGCCATCGCTGAACATCTCCACAGTGCTGAGCTCAGTACAGCTTCTCATGGCAGAACCGAATCCAGATGACCCATTAATGGCAGATATTGTGAGTTTCCAGACTTGCTGCTTTTTTAACCTACTGTTTTTCCTGTTTTTTTTTTTTTGCTTTGTTAAAAATGTATTTCCTTCAGTCCTCAGAATTTAAATACAACAAAGCATTGTACATGGAGAAGGCACAAAGATGGACGGCAAAATATGCAACACAAAAGAACAAGGTTAGTATTTTACTTTAATACACTTTTAGGTTTATATAATATTAGAATAGACAATGAAAATAAGGTTTGTTCTTTTGATCAGTAAAAGAGACACCTGTCTCATACAGCTCCTGAGTTATAAGCCTAAACTCTGGCTGTCTCTTTACCAGTGGGATGTGGCTTAGCCTGGTTGCCATTGAAATTCGGCAGAAGAATGTCAATTATGGGAAAAGTATCTGTTCAGTTCCTTTTTTGTAAGAACAAAGTTTTGTCTAAACAGTGAGTTGTTTTCTTTCCTGTACTTGTAGGGTCACGTGGAAGCAGAACAGAAGATTTCTGAAGACAGAAACAATAAAACTGCACCAAAGAGAGAAGCACTTTCAGAAAAAGAGAATTCAGAACCCCCCAAAAGAGTGTGCATGTAGTGGTGTTAGTCTACTAGTTGTCGTAAGATCATTATTTGTATTCATGTTTGTATTCATGCATGTTTTATTTTCATATTAATAAAGTCTTTTAAACCATATTTACCCTAATGATATTTGCAGTGGGTGTCTATAACAGAAATGAGTGTTGATAAATTTGGATTAAGGTGACACATTTAGTACAATAAGGTTTGGTTCATACACAGTTTGTTAAACATTGAAAATGTTTATTTTGAGGTAATATTCACATGTGATAACTTTCTGTAACGAAACAGTCCACCATATAAAAATATATATTAAAAAACAAAACCTAGAATGTATTCGAATGGCAAAAGACCAACTTCACACACAATTATGATAAACTCAGTCAGGTGATGGAAAAAAACACTAAAACAGGGTTATTAGGGACAACTGGCACTTGTAATATCAGATTAAATTCAGGATTGATGATATAATTAGCTAAAAAAGTACAACCTGGAATCCAAATGTAATCAGTCATCACACTTATGTCAATAGTTTTTAGTTTGTTTTTAAAGAAATTTTGAAATGAAGGTTTTGTTTTGTGTAACCACATGTGACTGTCATGATGTTTTTTTTTTTCTATGGCTTTAAACAAGCCTTTGTGGGAAAATAAACAGAATGATATCAGTGGGTAATTAACTTAACTATGCTGTTGCTAGTTGAAAGCAAATTGATTTAAGGAAAAAAGCGAGCTTTGGTTCACCTGGTGCTTGTATTTTTAGCCTATTAAGCCATTTTTCTTCAGGTCGGGCAGTTAGAGCTACAGCACAGCCAACAGTTAAGGATGCTCTGATAGATCAGTTATGCCTCTAAATGTAATCATATGCAATAACACTGTCCTGGTTTTCTGGAGATATAAGAAAAGAAAACCTAATATTTTACAGATACATGACGATTTGTACAAAATAACACCATTTCAATAGGTTTAAATTCATTAGTTACTCTTATGATTTTGTCTTTATCTACTTCAGCGAACTAAACAGGTTAATATTGTCACAATATTGAGCAGGAATAAATAACTGAATTTAAAAGTCTTCGGTAGCCGTAACGGTGTCTTCTTATTCCCTTTGAGATGAATATACTAATGAAATATAATACAACTTAAGATAACCTTTGTGACAAATTTCTCTCTTAACTTATGCTTATTCTATTAATTTTTCTTAATTCAGATGACGATTCAAGGCAAAAAAAAAAAAGACAGAAAAAGCATAATAGTTGCTATAGTTAGTCCTTTCCTCAATGCAAACTAGAACTGATTTAGATCCAGATAGATAATGGTCATAGAGATGGTTGATGCTTGAAAGGACCTACGGCAAAGTTGAACTCATAAAAGTACACATTTGGGCTTCTTCTTGGGCTCTGGCGGCTCCAGCGCAGCGAGTATGGCTTCATCAAACACGTTCTTTAGCCCTTTCTACAAATAAAGAAGAGGAAATGAACTGTTAGAAATTTCACTGTCTAATCAAGAACTGAAGAAGGTTGGAATAAAGCTTGCATTAGGGCTGTAATGTAGTGGTGCGATACAAAAGTTTCGTTTCAATACTGATATCTTCATGAACAGTGTTGGGGGACGTTACTTTTGTAAGGTACCTAATTAAATTACAGTCTTTAAAAAGTAATCAGTTACATTACAATGTTACTTTCTGATAAAAGTAACTAGTTAGAGTACTTTCCCATTGCAGAAAATGAAAACTTCTTTGTGATTCCTCATGCATGTTGCTTTAAGACCTTTAGAATTATTCTACCATCATCACTCAGCGAAGTTTGGCACAAAATCTGTTAACTACTCTCTAATAGTCAGTTTACTACTAATAGGTCTCTCACTTACACGGTTTCGCAGGGTGGCTGTAAGTACGGTTCATCATGATTCACCGCGAGTTTTGGCGCTGTGATTAGGTTTACATCTTTCCGCACGTCGGTCCTCGCATAGTCAAACCACATAGGTGAGATAGGGGTATAACAGCAAGAATAATAGAGGGGGGGCGGGGCTTGTAGGACGACTTTTACACACACACTAACGGATTGGAAATGACTGCTATTTGGCTCACGGATTACATAAATTGTCTGAATAACAGATTAAATTTTTGAAAAAATAACTAAATAACTGAGTACTTAAATTGGCGGACCTAATGTGTTCTATTACTCTTTAGATCAAAGTAATCCAAGTACTCTAACGTGTGAACACTGTTCATGAATTTAGCACTTTAATGCATTCTCTCTAAACGGGAGGCACCAACTGCCAAAAAGTATGTTGATTTATACACTAAATGCTGCATCAGTGTGGCATTGCATGGAGGCCTGAGGCAATGCTGACGCATTAGTGAAGACCAGCCTTCAGCTCGTCTGTATTGTTGGATCAGGTGTTTCTCATCTTCCACAACAATACCCCTTAGATTCTCTATTGGGTTTCAGGTCAGGTGAGTTGGCTGGCCAATCAAGTACAGTAATATCACGGTCAGCAAACCAGTTAGTCGTAGTTTTGCCACTCTGGGCAGAAGTCCTGCTGCTAGAAAAAGCATCTCCATTAAGTTTGCCAACAAGAAGTTCTCTAAACTTTCCTAATAGATGGCTGCACTGACTTGATAAAACACAGTGGACCAACCCCAGCAGATGACATGGCACGACTCTTCCTGCAGACTTTACAAAAATAAACTACAAAATTTACTTCGGACGACTCAGCAATGGTCCCTTCTGACATTGTCTGTGGTTCAGAACTGTCTAGGAATAGAACAGATGTAGCCCATTCCCTGAAGATGTCTATGCATGTTGGCTCTTGATACACTCACTCCAGCCTCACTCCACAGTAAGCAGTCATCAAAATAAAAACTAAAAAGGCATGAAATATTTCACTTCACACATAATGACTCTAGAATATATGTGACTTTCACTTTTTTTTGGAGATGCAGTTGTACGTGTTGAGGTATTTTTCTCCATAAAATATGATAAAAATGTTTTGGAAAAGGCCATGGAAATTATTTATCACACAGAATTGTTTCCCTTTTGACCCAAATAAAATATTTTCAATATAAATATAAATATGTCCAATTTTGTACTATTTGTGAGTATAATAGCTAAATAATGTAAAACAACTAATGCCAGCCACATCGCATTTAGTTGCAGTTCCGGTAGAAAATGAAATACATTTTTAAGACGCCATTTAGTTTGGTAAAACTCACTTGTGTTAAAGCAGAACATTCCACGTATTTCACTACTTTTAAATCCTTGGCAAGTTTCTCGGCTGTTTCTGGAGTTATAGGCTTCTGCTTGTTCTTGGCAAGCTTCTCAATGGTTGAGGGATCGTCTCGTAAGTCAATCTGAGTTCCAACCAAAAGGAATGGAGTCTTTGGACAGTGATGAGTAATCTCTGGCACCCACTGTATGCAAGAGGAAAAAAAGAAATGCTTAAAAACTATTTCTTTAATTATTATCAATATATTAAAATAAAATTTTGTATTCTGAAAACATAATTTTGTTTTTGCTGGAAGGAAACATACTTTTTCCTTGACATTTTCAAAGGATGATGGTGAAACTACAGAGAAACAAACTAAGAAGACATCAGTTTGGGGATAGCTGAGGGGTCGCAACCGATCATAGTCTTCCTGACCTGAAAAAAGAAAAGACATCAAGATTTACAGACTTTTGCTTTAGGTGCTCCTCTCTACTCGCTATGAAACTGTAACTGTAGAAATATAAATTTACCTTCTATTAGTTTTGAGCAGTTAATTGTTTTTAAAAAAGTAAATCACAATCAGGAAAAAAAATATTGAGCCAAGTGGGATACACCAAGACAACACCATACCTGCAGTGTCAAATAATCCAAGAGTGTAAGGTTCACCACCAATCATTACAGTTACAGCATAGTTATCAAACACCTAAAAATGAAAAGAAAACCATTACATAAACATTTTTTGTTTTGTTCATTTTTCCTCTACACAGAGAGAAGGAAGAAGAGGAGAAAACCGCTAACATACTTACTGTTGGTACGTACTCCGAAGGGAACTTGTTTGTAGTGTATGAAATCAAGAGGCAGGTTTTACCCACAGCACCATCACCAACTACTACACATTTAATCGTCTGCATTGTTGCACTCGGTTATCTATAAAAATCAAATGAAGGAAAAAACAAACTTAATTTGGGATTTGGCTTGGAAAACAAACTAATTTATTATCTAATTCGGATGTTGATCAAGATGTTGATAAGGGCCATTCATTAAAAATAAGAGTCGCCAACCACCAACCTAGAATACAGCCTTCTATCATTAAGACAGTGGAAGGAATAAAAAAACAGAAATTGGGCAAGAACTGAGAAGACTCCACGTGAGGCAGTGAAGTGTAATTCTCCTAGAACGGTGAGAGTGATGGGGCGAGACGCGATCTGTGTGAAAAGGGAGAACCCCTATTGCTGAACTGAGGTTTTGAGATGTGTCATATGTAGTGTATGTGACAATCCTTTGGGAGTTTAAACAAAAGTAAACTGTTAGCGGCAAACAAACAGATTTCTGGGACTGCAAAATTGGATAAAAAAAATTCACATTGTGAATATTTTGACACATGTTGCAATTGTGAGTTACACACACCATGTACCACTGAATATTTAAACTTATTTATACAGACTAAAAGCAAGTAAACAATCATCTCTTCAATTAAGGTCGATTTTCAGTCATTCTATGAATCATTTCCCTCCATACAGGCCTGTTGATCTCCACTTCTTCTAGCTTATTTTAGCTAATGTTGGTATCTGATTTGCTTGTATCAAGCCAGCCAGTTGTTGGGCAACCTTTTTCCAGTAAGCATTCTTGGGTGAGTTGTTGCACATGACAGTCAAAATAGGATCATTTCTGCTTGGTGTTCTTGGCCTCCAGCAAGTTATTTGGGTTGATGCGCATCAAGACATCTTTGTTGATGATTTTCGCTGTAAGGATGTCCAACAGTCTCTCCCAGCACCACACTTCAAAAGCGTTAATCTTTCTTTTGTCTGTCCTCTTGATTGTCCAAGTCTTGCAACCATAGACTACTATGGGGAAGACCATTATGCTGAGTAACCAGACTTTAGTTGCAGTGCTGATATCCATTTCCAACTTTTCCAGATGCTCACCATTGCATTCTGTCCAATGGCAAGCCGGCTCTTAATTTCAGCTGTCCATAATTTACTCAATCTTGGACCAAAGAAATATAAAGTCTTACACTGTCTCTATTTCTTCATTGTGGAATTTTATGCTGCATCTTACACTCTCTGAAGTCATTATCTTAGTTTTTTCTTGACGTTTAGGCACAACCCCTCCTCCTCACTTTCTTCCTGCTCTTTCAGGATGAGTTGCTCCAGATCGTCTCCGTCTTCAGCCTGTAGGGCGGAATTGTCAGGAAATCCAAGGCCGCAGATATCCCTAACTGTAAGTTTCACTTCAAATTTGCTATCTCATGGTATTTCTTTTGACTCCTTCTGTAAACAGGTTGAAAAGTGGTGGCGATAGAATGCAGCCCTGTGTTGTTCACTTTCCTGAGTTTAATTCATGCCGTATCACCATACTCCGTTCTCAGTGTGAGTTCTTGATCCACATAAAGCGGTCTGATGAGCTGGACAAGAGGAGCAGGTGTTTCATTTCTAGGAGACGGAACCACAGTTTTTCAAGTTCAATATAATCGAAGGCCTTCCTATAATCGACAATGTGTATATGTTTTTTCTGATATTCTCATGTCTTCACCATGAGGCATCTGAGGTTGGCAATGTGACGTTTACTGCCCCTTCCTTTCCGAAAATCAGCATGTACATCTGGCATTTCTCCACCAATGACTGTACTCGTGATTTTTGAATGATTTTCAGGAGGATCTTACTAGCGTGTGATATGAAGGCGGTATTGCAATAATTAAAGCAGTCTTCCAGGTCACCTTTTTTGGTATTGGGACAAACACTGGCCTTTTCCACTTCTTTGGTCACAGACATGTTTTCTAGATGCATTGACAATGTTAGTGTCGCAGTTGACACTAGTTTTAGGAGCTCAGCTGGGATGTCATCAATTCCTGGTGCCTTTGGGGTGACTATGCAGTAATTAATAAACACATGATACAGGAAACAAGTTTCCCTCATGCAACTGCTTTTAGTGCCGTTAAAAGCAAATACAAGTAGTGCAATTACTGTATGTGCATGAAGACAGCTTATTTCTGGTTTCATGTGTCTTTTGGTTCCTGAAATCTCTCTTTCACAACATGGTCACCATGTCCTTTACTAAATAAACTGTGACAGAATCTGTGGTTTTCTTCTCTTTGACATTCTCATTAGACATGGTGTCTGCAAGTGCTTCATATTAATTATTTATATTAATATTCAAAAAGCACAAACTTGCCATTTCCTGGTCACTAAAACCACACACACAGCACTAGTTTAAAACAAACAATAGACTGATGAAAGATGCTTTTGATGAGACGGTTTCAGAGTCTCTAAGTCCTTAGCTCATGTTTAGTATAATGGAGGCAAAACTCCACATGAATTACTGACTATGCATCTCATTACCTGAAATATATTGTAACTTTTTGCGATTAGAAAATTGCACTGGTTAATTTTGCGATTTAGATTTTTGTGATTAATTGGAGGCAGCGCGGTGGCTTAGTGATTGTTGCCTTGCACCTCCAGGGTCAGGGTTCAATTGCTGCCTCGGGATCTGTGTGCATGGAGTTTGCATTCTTTATAGGTTTCTTCCAGGTACTCCGGTTTCCTCCCACAGTCCAAATATGTGCAGATTAGGCCAATTGGTGTTCCCGAATTGTGTGTAGTGTGTCCAGGGTGTACCCACATATTGCCTTAAGTGCATTAAGGGGAGATAGGCCTCCCATGACCGTGTATAGAGGATAAAGTGGTATAGACGATGAGTGAGTGAGATTCATTGTGCAGCACTGCTAACATCTTATACGAAGTAGGGCAGACATACCCCTTGCATATAATTAGTGCTAAAGCTCTAGAGCTTTAAGAAAAATTAACTGAAGGGTCAGCTAAGATAGGCAGCAGTGAGCTCATTCTAGCATTAACAGATGCGGTAAGATTTATTTAAAAACAAAACAATAAAAATAAAAAAAACCTTTCCCGTAAAATGATGCCTTCTATGTTATGACTGGTCAAAACAATTCATAAATTTGGTCAGATCACCACTGCTGTGACACAGGTAGCTCAGTTAAGTGCCTCTGAGAAAGGGCAGTGCACTAGGGACCGCAAGCAGAGTGTTGCTTTTGGTGAGTGATGAAGCGACAGCCCACATTTATAATACTCAGCTCATTCGCTCTTATTGTTTTGAAAGCATCGGTATGCACAGTATTTCCGACACGTGGTACAGCTCACACTAGATGCCGAAGCTGTTGTGGTAAACGCCATGCCTGCTGTAAAAACTAAATGCTGAATCTGTAATTTCTGTTAATTTATAAAACAAAAAGAGCCGTGCAAGCTTGAGGGGGGTCTATTATTGCCTTTATGTCTGATTTCTTGTGATACATATCAAGACAAAACCTCTTCTTCGCTACATTCCTGACTGTTTTTCATCCTCAAAACCTTCTACAAAGGGACAATAGAGGGTGTGCTGACCAGCTGACTCACTGTGGTCTCTGACCACAAAACCTCACAGTGTATTGTGAGACCAGCAGAAAGATCACTGGGGTCTCTTTACCCAACATTGTTGCCTCGTACACTAAATGCTTCATCTGGAATCGCAGGTGACCGATCCCACCCCTCTCAATAGCTCTTTATCCTCCTGATATCTTGAAGAAGGTGCGAGAGCATCTGTGTCACCACCAGAAGATTAAAACAGTTTTTGATCCAAGGCAGTCAGAATATTTAACCCCCTACTCTCCCTCCAAACACTCATCTGGACAGCTTTCCTACACAACACTGTTCTGTTGTCCTGTGTGTTTATTTTTCTGTACTCGTCTCACACTGTTGTACATTTCTACTTCATGCAGTCTTTGGTACTTGACTCCTGAAGTGTTGCACCACAGTCCTGTAGAATTTATTTCCAATATGTACTTATTAGCAAGCCATTTTGTGCAGACTACTGTTACCATAGTAACATGGAATGCATTGAGACTATTATTTCCGGTCTAAGTACATGTTTTTGGTAATTGTCATTAACAATATTCACTATTAAAGATGTTCCCCTTGATATTTTCAGAGCCATATTTTTAAATCTGATCATAACAGAGTACACTAGGCACAGATCACACACTACCACAGGTAGGACTGGATACAGAACTTTGATACTTTTATGGCACTGACCGACGTGCTTTGATACCACAGAGGTTCGAAAAGTGCCCCATCATTCAGTACCAAATTTCGATAGCTAAAGAGTGTTTAATCATTGTCAGAAATAAAGTAAGCATGCAGCATAAAAGGCCAAGAGACGGACGGGGCTCTTGTGTTTTATATTTTGAGAGACTTGACTACAGTGTGCATCGTGTAACAGGTGTAAAAATGTCTGCGAGATCAAAGGTTTGGTTCTATGTTTTCCATCCTCGATGCAACCTATAAAAATAGGACATAATTGTCCAGACAACAACACTATAAAATTAACAAGACACCTGAATGTGAATGAAATAATTTCAAGAGCAGGAAGTTGCTCAGTGTTTGACTGCAAGAGGAACAAACCTTCTAAACTTTCCATCTTCCTCTCATCATTCAAGTTCACCTAACGTTACAAAACTTCCCTCGAAATCTCCACTGAATTCCCCCTCCTCCGATATTAAGGACGGCGCTACGACTTTTTATGAGTTTTAGCAGGTAATGTTCAGTAAATAAAGATTTGCTAAACAACTTGTACGAGGTTATTTGCTAATTTTAACAGTAAGGTATTCAGTGAGCTGCTGGTGACTTGAACCGAGACCCTCATGTAACTGTAGATATGGTTTGAATGTAGCTTTAGTTTACAGCCAGCGAAAGCTAGTGAAATCAAAAGCTCAACTGGCTTAAATTAAAGCCGATCTACAGCGGCTGTCTGATAATACGAAGGATTCCAATTCAATTCTGGCTTTTATAGACTTTTATTCATTGATGTTAATTGGGTGTGTTGCACATCAATGCTTACCAGATTGAGCAAGCCTACACTGCCCCTTCTGACAACTTCATTTTAATGCCGAGCTCTTTCACAAAACTGATTGTTGTTGTTCTAAAACACTTTCGGCATAAACTGATGTTCACAAGCATTTCACATGCACAGTGTGTGTGCAAGGAAGGGCGGGGCTATTCACAGGCAGGTCCTTGTGGTTGTGTGTTGGAGAGAGAGGCTGAGAAAATGAACGCTCTGTGCGCAGTAAAATTAGATTTTACCCATTTTGAGTAATAAAAAAAGAATGAAAATGAATATGTTGAGGTCAGTGTTTATATTACCACCAATAATGACACCAATAACACAATAGTGTTGTATTACACTTTTACCAATGGTCATTTAAAGAAAACTTATACTGAGAAGTAAATGCGTACCTGGGTAAATATATATAAATCTATTGACTACTGATTAACATGTTTAACCACCAGTTAAGAAAAATGTGTGAAATTTGAAATCCTAGTTTCGATATTTGAATGATTCCCACTATTGATGGGATGATGATTGATAATAGCTGTTGATTATGAAAAACGGCAATCAACTTTAATCATTAAAAAAATCTCTAAAACCTGCCATATTGTATGTTTTTTTTCTGTATGGATAAACAGACTTTTAAGTAACTGCATGGCCATATGCCTAACCAGGAAAGAAGTACGTCTCATTTGTACTAAATACACTGTAACTTTGAAAGACACCAACTCGATTTAGATCAGTGGGACTGCAGAAGCTTCATAAGAGTCTGAACTAGGAAATGCATTTTTGCACAGAACGTGGGTTGCAGAATTTGGCACTGTTTACTAACATTGTACACACTTTCTGGGTGACAAACATCATGGTCAGTGTGCAGAGCAGGAAAACTTATAACGACCAAGACCTGTGGTGACGCACTTACACTGTATGTACCTCAATTTTTATTTGTTTTGATTGACAGACTTGATGTACTGTGCGACTGTTAAACGATCAAACATTTACTCAAACCAAGACAGATTACTGAATGGTTAACGACTCCCATCAGCATTTCGGCTTTTTAAACGGCTTCCACATAGTAGTGATGTTATGACACCGAAGCTCCAAAGCAAAAGGAGCGTTTACAAATAAAGCGCCGCCTCGAGGCACGTGTCTCACGTTTCCCTGGGAGTCATGTGACCAATTACAACCGTTTGCCAGAATCACGTGACCGACTCATTCTGCGCTCCATTCACATGGATGTCTCACTTCTCCCTCCAGTCAGCACACTGTGTACCTAGTAGCTCAATACTTAGAACAGCGATTATATGTGAATGGAGCGCAAGAGAAGGACTTCCCTTATTTTGAGAAATAATTTCTCCCCATAGTGTAACTGCTGTTAAAAAATGCTAGAACAGTCACAGGGTCTCTCGGTTTTATTTTGTTCTTCACTTAATTATCACAGATTCTGGGATTGTGATAACATTTTCTTTGCACAGTGCACTTATAAACATTGTATAGATGCAGAGGCGCGTCCATATTAACTGCGATGTTACAACCATTATGCTATACAAAATCTGTCCACTAGATGTCAGTACAACAAGCTCTTAAATGGAGCTTTATAAAGCGTACTTTTTGTTGAAACTATTGGCTGGGAAGCCTCGAAACCTAAATGAGGTGTCATTACAATAGTACCACTTAGCACACTTTTGTGGCTAGTCCATTGGGTACTATTATCATTATTATTATGTTCTAATTATAGGTTATTTACACAAGTAAGGTGTCTTTATGTAAAGATACTGTACATAACTAGATAGACACACATAAACGACTACTGCATTATTAATGATTTAAGAAGACCTGACCCTATCTGTGTGCCTCCCCTGTCCTGTCAGGTTATGCAAGCCACAGCATGTACATGATGAAATCTGGGTTGATGGTGACCCAAGAGTTAAAATAATTTATACTACTGTTTAGGTAACCAGCCAGCAAACCACTCATTCATTAGTAAACCAAAATACTATCTTAATGCAGATACACTGCTGACTACTGAAGCTGTTTTACAACAGACTTTGGTTAATTGAAGTGCTGACAGTTCCAATGAAGGATTCTGCGCATGCGCACTTCAATTCTGCATCCCCATAAATTCATTTATTTTAAAGCAGGAGAATTGTCTGATGTCATACACCATCACGCGCGCATGCATATTATTTATATATCTATATATATATATATATATATATATATATATATATATAAACACCCACACACTGACACACACA
>JAQQZT010000015.1:13684439-13703009 GCA_030068275.1 Clarias platycephalus | reverse complement strand
GTTACTGAGTTACTTTTTTTTTTTTAACAGCGGGGGTGGGATGGGGGATGGAACACACTTACATAATAAATCTGTTCACTTTGTTGTGCTTGAAATCAAAGTGGTCACTTAAATATGACCAAGGGTTTGCTTCATTAGAATTTGTTGCCATATCACTTTCAGCTGTGCCTGCATCACTGGCATCTGTTTTGTCCGTCTCCATTGTTCTCGTGAATTTAGCGCGTTTGTTCTCCACGCCCATCAATTTTTTTCCTGCCTCGTTGAATTATTTTTCATTTTCATTCATTTATTTTTTACTCAGTAGTGAATATGATTTAAAATGTAGTGAAGTAGAATACTTTAAACGAAACATACTTAAGTAAAAGTAAAATTACAGATTTTAAAAACTACTTTAAAAAGTAGAAGTACACAATAAATCTACTCAATTACAGTAATGCGAGTAAATGTAATTCATTACTTTCCACCTCTGTATACAAAGCCATCAAAGTTCAAACATGGTTACCATATTTACTGAAAATCGAATATAATTATAAATTCCTTATTTTGATAGACTTACAACGACTGCATATACAGTAAATATAGACCTGAACCCTAGAAAATCATGACCTCGGCTCTAAGAAAATGTTATTGACCGGACCTTATTAATCTTTAATTCTGTACTCCTTCATTAGTGTATTAAATGTTTGTTTGTTTTTGTGCCTTAAACATATGAAAGCGAGCAGCAGTAGTTTCTTTAACTTGATAATAAACACGTCGGTTTTATGGTCTCTAAATATGACAATGTTTCCTGGAGTCTTGATGCCGTTAACGCTTGAAGCTCTCGCGGTGATGACTCAGTGCAGTAACGTTACTAACGGCAGGTCAGGACGCTACATCGAGTGACTTCGGAAGTTTCCAAGCAACAAACTTGTAAGAAACTGAAAAAACTGGATAAATACTAATTATACTTTTTATGGTATCAGAACATCGGTATTAAGTTTAATCCCATTCTTCTTCAGATATGACCACTGGTTTAAGTATAAATTGACCGAGTGTTTGTTTACAAACAATAGCAGCCAAAGAAACTAGTTGTAACCCCTATGGTTGTGAGTCTTCCTCATACAAAATAAGGGAAACCCGATTAGCACTGAGAATTCGACACCGAAAAACACCGATGTGTTAGAAATCGGGATTGGCACGGCTCGCTTTATTCGAACAGACCGCCTTTAAAATGTCTCCCCGGTTAAGCTATCTAGCTACCCGAAGCCGACCAGTTTTACACTCGCATAGCTGAACACACGTGTCTACACCAAACTTATTCACACTGCGTAACCGCAACACACGTCTACTTCCCGATTGCTTCGAAATAAACGGAGTTTACCAACTATTGCGTGTTGTTGTTTTTTTTAACAGAGATGTTTTCTCAACTTACCAGCACGCGCGACCACCTTGTTAATTGTTGCGATTCGGCGTGGCTCCTCCCCCGGCGCGCGCTACCATTGGTCAGCGTACACGGCGAGCGGAAAGGCAAAGGAGTAGCGCGGGGGTTGCGGCCACGTCGAAACTAGCAGTAACGAATATCGGCTGTGCAAACTGCTTTAAAACAAAAATAAAACTAATTGAAAACTTATTACATGCGTTCGAAATGTATCATTGTTGCAGTACGGTTTCACACGCAGACCGATTACAAACACAATATGTAACGTTAGTGTGTGTTGGTTAGCACACGTCATGACTGAACAAACGAGCGAACGTTCCTGGTTTTTTTAATGTTATAATTAATTTACCTGTTAAATGTTTTCATTTTAAACGATTTATGAAGCCAAGCCATTTAACTTATTATAAGTGAAAGTTTTATAAAGTATTTCTGAAAAAAAAAAACATTGTTAATCGTTAACATCAAGTTTAACTGTATAACAATGAACAACGGAAACTAAAAACTGTTTAGACAAATTCTGATGAACACATAAACAGGTTGAGAACAGAGTCTCAAGAATATTGGCAGTTTAAAACCAAGGACTATGGTTGGTTACTGTGTGTAGCTATTGATGTCTTGTGCCTGATATACTAGCACATAGGAATACATATTATGTATGATAATACATTATTAACTATATTTTACTTCACTAAATATTCTCACAGTAACTACATTTTCAATTTCTCCTTAAAGGTGGCTGGAAGTGGATGGGATATATTAGGCAGCAAGTGAACCTTACCTCCTGAAGTTGATGTGTTGGATGCTGAAAAAATGGACAAGCATAAGGATTTGAGTGACTTTGACAAGGGCCAAATTGTGATGGCTGTAGGACTGGGTCACTGCAGCTCTTGTGGGATGTTTCTGGTCTGCAGTGTTCAGGATCTACCAAAAGTGATCCAAGAAAAGAAAATCAGTGAACTGTTGACAGGGTCCTGGGTGGCCAAGGCTTACTGATGATGCACGTAGGGAGTAGTGATGGGTCGTTCATAAACGATTCATTCTTTTTGAACGAGACTTTAACATGACTCAGAAGAACAAGTAGTCTCAGAGAGTGATTCATTAATTTTCTACTGGACATGCATGCGCAAAGCATTGCAAAACCCCTGTAGGTTATGTACAGGAAACAGAAATGAGTAGTTACCTTTGTGTTTTCTAGTCTGAATCATTGATTATTTTGTCACATGACTCCCATAGACGCTATGCAGTGTAATAGATTAAAAAGAACGAACAAATCGGACTAGAAGACTCATAAGAAGATCCGCTCAATTCTGTTTCCTGTCTAATGCACTGCACTGCACTGCGTCTATGAAAGTCACGTGACTAAGAAGATATGAGAGGTGAGTTGCTTATTCTGTTTATCATAATATGTCCTTAACTTCACTGTATTATATTTATTATATAACCAGGTTAATGCTGGTTGTGATAGAAAGGTGTCAGAACACAGAATGCATTACTGTTATGTTGGCAAAACGGGGGGACCTACTCAAAATTAGGCTGGTGGTCGTAATATTATCAAATATCAGAATCAAAAAAAGTGTGACTTGGCCATGGCATGGTTGTTAATAAAAGACCAGAGGGCTGATGTGATTATTTCATAAACTACTGACCTCATGAGATTTTCAGACATACATGTAGAGTGTCTACAGTGACAACAGAGTAATGGGGAAAAAATCTTGTGAACATAAGCTCTGCTGGCTGACACACCTTGTTGAAGAAAGAGATCAGAACAGAAAACTGATCTGAGCCCACAGAAAGTATACAATAAATCAACTAAACACACTTTACCACCATGGTAAGCAGAAAATAATCTCAGAATGCAGAATACATCAAAGCTTGTGAATTATTGTAAGTACTGCTTCTCTGCCATATATTGGCTGATTTTGGCCAGCCTGGTCCAAAAGAAAGTTGCAGTTTCAAGAGTCAAATTATCTGCCTTCACCGAGCAAAGAAAACACCTAAGAAGATTTGAAATTACCACAAATGGTTTAAGAATTGTCTAACACATTATTAAACCCTAGAAGGATAGTGCTGTACCATCAACTTAGTGGAATAAATGTTCTTGGAAAAAATCATGAATGAAGATCATTTAAACACTTGGTGAAATCGGATAATAGAAATTGACAGAAGAAATCACAGCTTTGTTTAATAGTGAAAGTAAAAATATTTCTTCATGGACAATAAGCAGTCACAGGATTGGCAATAAACAGCTATAAGAAACCACTTATTAGTGAGACTAATTAGAAAAAAGCTTAAGTTAGTTAGGAAGCGTAAAGGATTTTGGAGCAATGGAAACGGGTCACGTGATCTGATGAGTTCAGATCGACCCTATTACAAAGTGACTGGTACGTCAGGGTAAAAAGGAAAGCACATGAAGCAATGCACCCATAAAGCCTAGTGCTGAGTTATGATCTGGGGTTTTTTCGGTTGGTCAGTCTGACAGCACGAGGAACCATTTTCACACATTAATTGACAACATTCTATATATTTTCTCTTTCTTGATCAAGTAGTATTTAACTGCGTGAAAAACCAGATGTACAGGTGTTCCTGGTAAGGGGGATGGTGGGTGCATAACATTGACCACAGATACATTCAGACAGCCAAGCATGTGGCAGAAGTACAGTTCATAAAATCATGCACATAACCTACAAGAGCTTCAGGTATTTTATAGTGACGTGTTTTGGTGGTAGCTGGACTTGTTTTCACATTTCAGTTGCTTGGTCTTGGTATAACCATGCACTAAAGTCTCTAAAGTTTATACATATTGGTCCAAAAAGTATACCTTGTTGAGGAGAGCTTATAGGTGAATGGCACCTGTTTTTTTTCCCAATCACCTTTCCATTTGATAATCCTATCCTCAATAAAGCCTCATATCTGTTATTGGATAATGAGAGTTAAACCTGATGAGGTCTTCTCCTTTTGTAGACTATTTACCTCAAAGTTTGACATCACATCATGTCAGATCAAAACATTTTAGTCATTCTCCTTTGACCTCTCTCACCAACAACTGCAGAGATGCTGCTCACTTGATTGAAAAAAATAAATAAAAATCATTCTGTGAACTCCCCTATTTTTATATACATTATATATAGTTTAATAAACTGCAGACTTCACCTTTCTCCATCTGATTGTGTTGTATGTCTATCTTAAAATATTCCCATGGCTGTGTTAACCTTTCAGATACATATTCAGAACATTCCATGTTCCTTTTCCTGTATGTAGACAATTTTTCTGCTTCTTATTTAGTTGTTTTTCTCTGTGTCCCTGTGTGAATGCGAGTGGTCATGTTTATGTGTATTTCCGTGTCTGAAAGCATGTTATTAGTTGTCATGGTGTTCTTCCGACAACTATTTAGCATTCTCTCTGGTTGGATGGAAATGTTGCCATTGAGCACTTGTATCACTGTGTGCTTCAGTAACAGCCACATGCATGGAGGTGTTATGCATTAACTTCACCAAATAAATAACAGTTAGTGAAAGGATTCACATTTTAGTACTGTACAGTAAAGGTCATATATGGGCATTGGTGGCTCAGTGGTAGGGTACTTTCCTTCCATGCAGAAGGCCCGGGTTCAGTTCCCACACAAACCCCATCCACTGGATACAGTGCCGGTCCCAAGCACAGATAAAATGAGAGGGTTGGTCTGCTGTAACGACCCTTGACTGGAGCAGCCGAAAGACCAGCAACAACAACAGTAAAGGTCATATCTTCTTTAATGATGTCACTAACAACTCTTTGTTACATATAGTTATGAATAAAAAACAATTAAAAATAAAAAATGGTATACAAAAACATACAAATGAGTACAAAAGTATAAAAATAAAGTCATGGAGTACTTATCAAAAATGCTCCAAAATGGACTTTATAAAAAAAAAAAGAAAAAGAAAAAAAAATATTGTTAATACGCATGTTTTCAGTGCTACTGTGTTTTCATTTTACCAAATAGCAAGCCAATGACAAACATTTATGTAACATATTTAAAGAACAACTACTATAAAATGTTAGAACTTTAAAAAGAAATATTAAAACACTACAATATAAAGTCTACAAAATGTGAAAAGTAGGCAGTACTTTGTGCTATTTTTTTTTTACATAGATCTATAGTTTGGGATATTAGTTTGTAGTTGTCGTTTTTGTAATGCAAATATAAGTGATAGAAAACTTCTATCTTACATGAGATACTAAAACAAGGAGATTTCAGCATACTGTCTTAAAAAGACTAACATCATATTCAAGCTTTAATTCCAGACAGTAGTTGTTCTGAAGCATGTCTATCTAGAGCTTAAGTATTACTTTCTATTGTAAAGGACTCCAAGGAGTACTGTACTTCAGAAGGCACCAGAAGTTCAAAAACATTTGAAAATGATACTTAAAAAGAATGTAAAATCAAGAATATGCAACCTGTTACGACAGAGCACCCAATACAACAAACAAACAGTAGTAAAGATAGTAGTAGTAGTAGTAGTAGTAGTAAAGAAGGTACTTTTTAGTTTAAAGTCAGTCCTTTTTTAGACAGGTGCTTTCATAATACAGTTCCAGTTAAGGTCTAAGTGAAGACCATAAAACCTGTTAGGAATGTAAACATATAAAAAACAGTACCCCGTGTTTTATTAGTAATTACTGTTTTCAGGTTGCTTTTCAAGAAAGCTCTTAATGTTCTTTTTATACCCATGATATTACTGGTAATAAAGACATGTAATATCAGATAAACCGCTGATATAGTAATTGTACACTTGGCTTTGTTTTACAATGGTTTATCTTTTAAAAATTTGCAAATATATATAATGTGGTCTCACAGCTTAGCTTTTCGCACTGATGCACTTATTTCAAGTATTTCTTTGTGTAAAAAGACCTGTGGCGCATCACAAATGCTTGTCAAAGGTCACGCAATCCAAAGTCACTGCATAAACAAACAAAAAAAAATTATACAAAGTGTTAAGTTGTCCCTTTCTGTGAATAGTCCAAACTGAAAGGAATCTTGAAAGACTCAGTCTGTGTGTTTTGATCTTTGGCATGACTAACTGATTATTATTATTATTATTATTATTTTGCTTCCTATAATTAAATACCTGACATTCTAAAATAAGTCACTTTACGTGTAAACAACTCTGACATTTTGGTAAGTAATCAATGTTTCCATTATTTGGAAAGCAACCAAAAAAAGGTTAAGGGTTATGAAATCTTAATACTTCTTTCTACTAGAACAAAAACAAAACTGAACTGCCAAAAAAATCGCTCACAGGAAAACACAAAACAAAACATGGGACTTCAGTAAAAAAAAATTTTCACAAAACCGTTAAGTGAGATATAATAATGTTAAACTGCTCCAGAATGTCAGCGTTGTCTTTCAAGATCTTTCAACCTGTCCACCAGCATTTATGTCCATAAAGGCGGAAAAGGCATCATTAGGTAAAACAAGATCCCTGAAAATCAAGTACTTTTGTGTAAAAATTGTATGAGTTCAAAGGTATACGGTCATCAGTTGAAGGTATATGGTCAAACAGCCAGTTCTTGTCGTACAGTAACTGAAGTAGGCTGTTAAAAACCCAGCAACATGACTTCTTGTTGTCAAAGCATTACCTGCTGGACACAATCTTATTTGGAGTCTCTAAGACGAAAACAACTGAACCTCTGAAGTTGCCCCTGTGTCTCGTGAAGCCGTTCGGTGCTCTGTTGCTGTAGATATTATGCCAGTGTGACTTTGGCCTGAGAGGACTGGACACTTTTTTAAGCTGCTATTCACAGGCAAAGTAGTCCTTCAAAGGGGCAAAGAGATGTCGGATGACTGGCACACTCCATGAGCGACCTAGCAGTTTCTGTCTGGCACCACGTCCCATGTTGGACACGTCTGTGTAGTGCACAGGAAACCCGAAAATCCTACGATAAAAGAGAAGACGTGTAAGTGGCAGTATATTTTAGAAGCTAAAGCAGTAACAGTACCTTATAACCTTTTATACCTACTTCTTGTAGTCAAGGTTGGAAATTGTATCTTTGTGTGATTTTTTTTAATATATATAAAAGTTTATGGATAGGACATAAACTAATTTATTAAAATAGCATTTTTCAGATTGCAATTTGTTTCAAGTCCAATACAGAAATATAATTATCATGACTGTTATGTATTCTGTCAGGGTATAAAATATAAAGTTAATTCGATCTATCTCACCTCTCAAGCTCTGTGCACCACAGAATGTCCTCTTTGCCATTCATGATGACAGGGAAATGCTGGTCTTTACCCTGCTTGATGGAGTTGGAGCGGGTTGTGATAGTACGCACCTTTCCAAACTTGAGACAATAGATAAAGAGTAACTTCACAAACAGTTTTTAGAAGGCCAAAGTTCATAAATATACACTTTAAAGTACTAGGCTGGTAAATAATGCAATAAATAATAAGAGAAGCCAGTGAGGGCCTGTGCAGGTCCTTGCTCTTTGACCAAATCTTTAGTATGTTCATTATACAATTTTGAAAGGTGTTAAAAGTGGAAGCTTACCTTTGCCAGACGGCCATGCTCCAGGCAGTCCTGTAGTTCTAGCTTATCCATGCCAGAGGCACAGAGAGGCCTACAAAAGAGGAGTTTCTCACAATAAGCTTTGTAGTACTGTACAGTACCATATACTGTATATGTACAAAATGATTCAGTGTTGAAAATGACTGGTCAAAAATAAGAAAATCATTTTTATTATAATTTTAAAAAATATTTGCTATAATTTTCCTAACTCTTCTTCGTCTTTAGCACGACCATTAACAGTGCGAAATGGCTGAGAGTACCTAATTTGAATTCATATTTTTTTCTTCCAGATTGCAGGCTGTGTGAATGTTTTGTGTAGTAGTGGAGTTCTTACGTTTGTTCTTTCCCATTACAATTACCAACTTCTTAATTGATGATGTCAAAGACACTGAATATAGTGCTCTGTTTCAATTTTTGCTTGTCTTGTTACTGTTAAAATTTGCAGAGAGTGTGTATTGAGACACTCTGCATGTGTTGCCAATAGTACTCTGACAGTACATTTTGCCATGACTGCTTGTATTGCTGAAACAATAGTCCCTAGGTCTTGTTACAGTAGGTTAGCATGGACCAGCATGGGCACCCCCAGGCAGAAAACCTAGCCTTAAAATCATAGCACAGTGCACAAATGTAAAGCTTCTGTCAGTGGTTGAGCGTGTTAACTGTCCCGAAACCTTGAATATTTCAGAGCAAGTCTTTGTTTTGCCATGCTCTGATGGAGTTGATGATGGACATGACTTGCAGAGCCATGTACACAAGGCCTGGCCTGGCTCTCAGCCTATGGCAATACTGCTGTCTTTTGATTATCTCCTACTGGCACTGTGTGGTCCAAGATCATGAGTGATGTTGAAGTGTGCGAACAAGCTCTGGCAGGATGCATACCTATGATTTCTGCTTTTTTTTGTCTGATTATTTATATACATCCTAATGATGGCTTACTTTACTGACGGTGAAAGCTCTTTGGACACCATATAAAGTCCATTTCAAAATGCAAATGTCATACTTGAAATCATCTCTGGACATTTCACCTGCCTACTTGTACTTTAAGCTGCATAATAAGTGAATAACACTAACTTTGCCATGGAACAGTTGAGCCGTTCTTGTAATTGTTCTTACTTGATACTTTTTGGCCGACCACATACAAACGTGCTATTCTTCTAACACTGTTCAGTGTCTGTATTTTCTGATCATATTTGTTATTTAATTACAACTAAATATCTGATGTCTTACAGCAGGCCTATACGTAGAAACTGACAAATCGATTTGGATACCTACAGCAAAGTGGAAGATGCGATGTTTGCAACTAGAGGCACAATCAGTTACCCAGTGCAGATCATGGCCAGGGCAAAGAGACAGCCTTTGGACCAAAATGCATTGTCATATACTTGCCTACATCTGGGAATATACACTATACACTGTCACATTGGACACCACTGCAGTGCATTCACTGGAACACACAACTAGTGCTGGTGCCCTGTTCTGCCTGAACAGACTATAGTTCCACTTGTTGATGTTGCCCAACCCGGCATACAGTACTCTCCCAGTGAAGATGTCACTCACACATTTTGAAATTATGGGTATGGCCCTTAAAAAGCTAGCCCATAATTATAATTTTTTTTGTGATAAACAATTTTTTAAATTAAAAGTGCAAAACTAATCAAAACTTTTCTTAAGTCAAGATCTACCGTTCTTAAAATTTGGGTGCTTAATTGGACTGGCATCTGTGGATTTTGAATGCTCATTCAGCAACCTTGGGCTCTTTGCCTGGTGGGCCACCATATGCGGCAGGCTGTGGTGCACTGGGTGTTCTGGTGCCTTTGAGTTATGGCCAGCATTTACTTTTTTCTGAGATTTGTGCTGTTTTGGCTTTTCTGTGGGATTTGCTTTGAGTGGATTGGATTGGATTAGATTAGATTAGAGGATGGGCTGGTTATTGGTCCCCGTGGGCATGGGTGAGCTTTGGGTGCTAATGATCCTGACACCAGTTTACTGGTATATAATTGATAATTAATATTAATGAGTTAATGTTATATGGTGTTAATGTTACAGCTGATTAGTTTATTAATAAATTCATCAATTTGTCAGATCTTGCAGGTGAGAATGTGCTCTGGCCAGGCCTCTGTTTAGTTCTATGAGAAACGCACTGCCATGTGGCTGATCACTAACCAACTGTTTACATGCCTTATGGAGCAGCATAAAGGAGCCCTGATGAAGACAGGTTAGCCCATTCAGTATAAAAATGAATAAATATATTTTATATATAGAGTACTAGAGTGCTACTAGAGTACGGGTCAGAACGTGTCTTCTTCCATTAACCGCCACTTGATGTGCCATGTAACCACCTGCATGGCATGTGTCACTTGTAGACATTTTGAAATTATGAAATGGAATTGGCATAGAGATCATCTTCATCTACCCTCACCGGATTTTACTAAAATGAATATTGCTCTGTCACAACCCATGTGTTCTGTGGTGAGTTTGAATGATACTCGACTTTAATACAATAGAGTACAATGACTCATGATGACACTCCTACAATAACAACACCCTGATTTATTCTCGTTCTCAGTAGGATGTGAAATTAATTATTGAGTGGTTCTCAGTCTCAATAGGGAATGGAAGTTGTGTAAATATTGGGTATTCACTAGTACTAAAGGAAATCTGCTCTGGTGGTCTAGAATTAAAATATGTAGAAGGTAGTAGAAATGAGTGAAACCACTCTGGCAGTCCTCCACACTGTTGTGGAGTCATTACTCATCATAAACAGGGGATTATTATAGGGGATGCAGGGGATTATGGGATGTTGATTTTCATTTTAGGATGCACTCACTGAACTCACAGTCTGCATTTAATTAAGAAGATTTATATAAAATAATGCAACTTTTAAAGCTGTTTTTACAAGTTCATCCCTATGAGACAGAAATCATCCAACAGGATCTTTTTTCAGGATCCCAGTATGGAATATGTGAGATTATGACAACTTCTTAGGAAGCCTAATTCAAATACTACAGGTAAACTAAAGAAATCAGAAACAATGTTCAAATGTATATTACCTATTCATTCCTGGCAGGTTGCCCCAGAAATATCTTGCTCTGTGCGCTGCTGAGACTTCAATCGCGTCAATCATCACTGGATTACACTAGATTATAAAAAAATATATAAAAAATTAGCACAAACCCGTTAATATATTAAGTACATAAATGCATAGGTTAAAATTACAGCTACTTAATCTATATATTACTACTCTGTTATGAAGAAATAGTACCAGCACTCCAGTTTACTGTAGTCTACCTGCACTCCAGCGTCAATTGTTAAATTAATCGTTAGATTAATCGTTTAATCGTTATAATCTAATAAACAAGCAAAATATTTTGAGAGAAACATTCGATAGGAACACAAACCTCAAGGAAGCGGGAAATGTCCCGTTTATCATTGACGCCCATCGCAACCACGTTCTCAAACATCCAGAAGAAGGGGCGGTCTTCTCCCTCCTTTGGCTTTGCTTCACTCAGCAGCCGATAGAACTCAAAGAACAGACGTCCAGTACCTTCTGCAAACAGGACACACGCAATGTGTTTTGTGTGGTGATCACTCTCTTACTCATCTTCTATACCGCTTTATCCTGTATTCAGGGTCGCGGGGACCTGGAGCCTATCCCAGGAGGCTTAGAGCACGAGGCGGGGTACACCCTGGACAGGGTGCCAATCCACCGCAGGGCACACACACAAACACACACTCATTTACACACTACTGGAAATTTGGGAACGCCAATTAGCCTAACCTGCATATCTTTGGACTGTGGGGGGGGAAACCGGAGTATCCTGAGGGAACCCACCAAGCATGGGGAGAACATGCAAACTCCACGCACACAGAGACGGGAATCGAGCCTGGCCGGGAATCGAACCCGGACCTTGGAGGTGCAAGGCGACAGTGCTAACCACTACATTGTGTGGTGATTTAAAAACAAAAAAAGAAGTGTGAAGCCTTTTAAAACCAAATGTCAAGTACAATAAGTTTCTATGTGATGTGCACAAGCCTGAAAGATGTTTAGGAATAGAAGTTTTTGTTATTATTGTTGTTTTAGCATGTCATGTTCCGTGCATGTTTATCCACTTTCTGTGGATAAAAGGACAATGACTCTGATAAGACTTGCTTACTACTGTAGATCCTTCTCTAGGGAGCATAAAGAATGAATCATGGACCATTGGAAAAAAAGCTCATGTGGTCTGATGAGTCCAGATTTACCTTGTTCCAGACTGATGAGACTGACGGGGCACATGAGGGTAAGAAGAATTTGAATTTAAGAAGAGAGGCGAATGAGAGGAATGATGCACCCATCATGCCTAGTGCCTGTACAAGCCTGTGGGGGCAGGGTTATGAGTTGGGGTTGGTTCTGACGGTTGGGTCTAGGTAGATGAATATACTGAATGACCAGGATTTCCATTCATGGATTTTTTGGGGGGGCATATTCCAAGATGACATTGCTAGGAATTTTATTCGGCTGGGCAGTATAGACAGACAGACAGATATTTTACCATAAAGGCCCTTCCTGGCTGGATTGACGATTGACAGATCATTACACGGACTTCCACCTATCACCAAGTCAAATGGTCCCCACTCTGCAATCTGTGGAGGACAAAACATAGTGTTCATCAGGCAAATACACCTTCACCTCTCTTGACTCAATATTCTAGATAATGCTGATGCAATTCTGATGCAATTCTACCCATAGTGAAAGAAGTACACAAATCCTGAGTAAAAGTAGAGACACCCTAGGTAAAATAATACTCCAGTAGAAGTTGAAGTCCCCCATTAATATTTCCACTTTAGTAAAAGTATAAACTATGATATCTTAAAGTAGAACTACATGCCACGTGACATGCATTTTTAAAAATAAATAAAAATAAAAATATTTAAATACAGTATAGATACGTAAAAATGTACAGTAACAAATTACATTTTCTTTCATTACTGTTTACAAAGTTCAAAAAAAGTTCAACAATTGTTACTTTTTTTTTTTTTTTTTTTAAAGCAAAGACTAACCACAAATGCAATTCAAACTCATTGTGTACTAAAAGCTACTGTATATCATTCATAGGTCTTAGCATTTCAAACATCAGGTCTTGCACTGACAAGCAGCACAAAGCCCCTGACTAACAGGAAATCCCTGCATGTCAGTGAACACATGCACATAAATTGTGGTCACACTTTCTGTGATTAGAGGTCACTGGGGTGTGGAAAACACAGATACATCTCGAGTGTGTGCACAAACACAGAAATTAAAAAACACAAACAGACACCTCCAAAGCACCCTGTCTGTGAGAACTCTCTGATATTGCAGGCACATCTGTGTGTCTATGTGTGTGTGAAAGAGTGTGTATGCAGCTGGATTCTATTCAGCCTCTTTTCATGCTTCCCACATCCAGCTCCAGGCTCCTGCCCTCCCTTTCTCTTTACTGCCCTTTTCATTCTTCCCTTTTCCCCCTCCCACCTCAATCAGGCTCTGCCGAATGACAATGGGGTGAACTGGTGACTGAGCATGGAGATCAATGAATGGATGAAAGGGTGCATGGTGAAGTGAATGGGTGAATGTGTAAAGGAGGGATTTAGGATTGCTTTGTGCTCTGCTTTTTGAGGAGTGTGTGTGTGTGTGTGTGTGTGTGTGTGTGTGTGTGTGTGTGTGTGTGTGTGTGTGTGTGTGTGTGTGTGTGAATGACAGTGGACAAGAGAGAGGGGGAGCCAGAAACTGAAAGCCAAACAGGGAGGAAGTAAAGGGGAGGAGGAACTACAAAAGCCAGACTCCTCTCCAGTGGACTGATTGCTCTTATCAAGAGCTGTTGCAACATGCAACTCACAACAAAGCAAATAACAGGTTTATACCAGGTGTGTGTGTGTGAGAGAGAGAGAGCGAGAGACAGATAGAGAATGACTGCAGTTAACATTCTAATCTCGAGGTGACTGTGGGACACGGTTTAGAATGGCAGAAACTCAACACAGCTGAAGGAAAACATTCCCAAAGGCATGCTGTCTTCTCTGCTTACATTTTTCCGGGTGATATTTCGAACGTCGTTCACATATTGGATTCTTCCTTCATGCCGGACGACTCCCACGGATATGGAGTCCTCGCACACCTCTGAGGCAATATATGCATCAATCTTAAAGCCCAAATCCTTCAGCACCAGGTAACCTACAAGCGACAGGCCAAGAAACAGATATATATATATATATATTTACAACATTTCCTGAAAGCGACCTACAATCTGAATAAGAAAGCATGTCCTTAAAGGAATCCTCCAGCGTTTATCACCTAACCTACCATATGTAGCACACACACGCCCCAAAACAGTCAAGTTTTTTTTTTAAAGACTCCATAATCAACCACAAATCATGGGACTGTTCTAACAAAGCTATAATTATATTTAAGCTTTCAAAAGCATCTTTGATTGCTAGAGCCCACCAAACATTTTCCCCTTTGAAAAAGGAGGCTCATAATTTCACACCTGAAACTACATTCCCCCTAACACCCATCCCCCCCCACCCACCCCACCCCCGCCGCTTGCTAACTCAAAACACCATTTTCCCCTTGCAATAAAAATATAATAATAAATAAATAAAAAGGATGATTATACAAATTTAGAACTATAAGAATTTAAAATTCTAAATAAATTAGCAATGAGCAAAGTGTTTCACAAAAATATGGTCTTCCACTGCCAATATTTATTATACAAGATCTTACAATGTACTGTAAGTGTGTGTAAATCTATCAATAAAGAGAACTGTATCTGCTTTAATTGTACTTTCTTCAGGCACAGTTGCTAGACATCATGTTAAGACAAACTGAAAGATTCCTGTAACGCAAGTTAAAACATAACACGTGCAGACAAACGTACCCGTGGCAATGCCATCAAACAGTGACAGAACTCTAATTGGACGCCTTTGCTCTGCTGGAACTGCTGGGAAAATTTTGGGGCTTTCCTTCAAGGACAAAATGACACATGAATGATTAGTCAAAGTTAACATTAAACCAGCAGAACAGTGCATTCTTCACAACTTTAACAAATTCTAAGTACTACATATATAGTGCATTTCAAACACTTAGACTATTGTGGAATTCCTTTTTGTAGTTTAATTCAAAACTGAAACCTTGTATATTCCAGATTCATTATACATTCATTATACTTAAAACTATTTATTGTAATGATTGTGGCTTACAGCTCATGAAAAAAAGAAATCGCAAAATATTGGGATATTTCATTTGAAGCATGTTCATAGGAAGTTGACTGGAAGTGAAAAAGTGTGGTAGGGAAAGGTGTACAAGCATCAGTGATAACTGCAGCCTTCACAGAGGTTGGAGTCAGTGCATCTTCAGAAAGTGGGCTACAACTGTTGCATTTCTAGTATCATGCTCCTCCTGAACCAGAGACTAAGGTCATAAGCATCTTACTTGGGCTATGAAGAACAATAAGTAGACCATTGCTCAGTGGTCCAAAATCCTCTTTTCAGATTAATGCATATTTTGCATTTCATTTGGAAATCAAGGTCCCAGAATCTGGAGGAACAGAGGAGAGGCACAGAATCCAAGCTACTTGAAGTCCAGTGCGTATTTTCCATAGTCATTGATGATTGGAGGTACCACGTTATCTGCTGGTCTTCGTTCACTGTGTTTTATCAAGTCCAAAGTCAAAGCAGCTAGGACATTTTAGAGCACCTCATGAGCTGACGAGCATTATGGGAATGATGATTTTCTTTTCCATCATGACTTACTGGTTTGATGGCCATAATATTACTGTGATTGATTGGCCAGGACACTCCTCTGACCCGAACCCATAGAGAATCTATGGGGTATTGTCAAGACGAAGATAAGAAACACCTGGTGCAACAATACAGATGAGCTGAAGGCTGCCATCAAAGCAACCTGGTCTTCAATAATGCCTCAGCAGTGCTGCAGTGCCATGCCGCATTGATGCAATATTTGTGCTAGAGGAGCCTTAAGTATTATGTGCATAAATCAACACAATGTTTGCAGATGTTTAAAAAATCCTTTTTTGATTGATTTTATATTGATATTTACATTTTCTGAGATCCTGGATTTTGTTATTTTCATGAGCTGTAAGCTGTAATCATTGAAGTTGACAAACAAATAAATGCTTGAAATATTTCACTTTACATGTATTGAATGTAGAATATATGAGAGATATATCAGCCCCTGATCAAACATTTACATACCCTTAAATGTTTGGTCTGAAAGAAACATGATTAGCTGTTCCACATCTGTGACTTTTTATTGTAATTAGTGTATGTGTATAAATGAGTTTCATAGCTCTTTGACAAAGATCTCACATCATGCTGTGATAATAAATGGCTAAATAAAATAAAAATTTTCTGCATGAGCTGTGATATAAAAAAAAAGAGCCAATATTTCATAAATTCTGTCAGGGTACATAAACATAACCACCGATCTGCCAACACTAATACCACTGCCAGGTGAATCGAGTAACACTGACAATCAATTATATACCAATAAAATGGTGACTGGTCCATGCACACCAAAGGCTCATCTGTTCCTGTGGGTACCCAAGGCTAGCCTTACTCACTCTTCTTCTATACCGCTTTATCCTGTATTCAAGGTCGTGGGGAGCCTGTAGCCTATCCCAGGAGACTTAGGGAACAAGACGGGGGACAGTGCCAATCCATCACAGGGCACACACACATAACTCAGACACTACAGGCAATTTGGGAACACCAATTAGCCTAATCTGCATGTCTTTGGACTGTGGGAGGAAACCTACCAAGCACGGGGAGAACTTCATGCACACAGAGACTGGAATCGAACCTGGGCTGTGGAGGTGCAAGGCGACAGTGCTAACCATGCCGCCTCAAAGGCTAGCCTGTCTGGTCTAATTCCACAGAAATGCCAATGTAGCACAATTTGCTTAAAAACGTTAATGTTGGCGCATCATGCCTGCCATGTATGGGGCTTATCAGGCAAAGCATTCACGGTTGTTTATCAGGCCTCCAAATTCCCCAAATGCCGATCTAAACAAGCATCCACGGAAGGTACTGTATGAACAAGTCCGATCCATGGAAGCTCCACCACCCCGCAACCCACAGCACCCAAAGAATCCGCTCCCAATATCCTGGTGCCAGACACCACAGCACAACCCCGGATTTCTCATGCCCAAGGGGCCAGAGCTACCCAGGCAGCACAAGGGGAACCTACACAATGCTGGGCTTAATATTTTATATGTTATGGTTGATATATGAAGACATTTTTTTTTTTATCATTATGCAGTAACAAAGAACTCACAAACTCCTGTCCATTGTCATTGACAAAAAACTCCTGTAGTTTAAGGCTCCAATCATGACGTCTCTTTAGCACTCCATATTGCTGCAACGGCTGACACATATAACACAGCCACGGGTCCAAATCCCTGGCACTGTTTGACGCTCCTGCACCCACCAGCAGGTCCAAACAATCCACACAGAAACACCTGAGGAGAGAGAAGGAGGAAATAAAACAACAGGACACACAAGGAAACAAGGGCTACATGTTATATGAGTGAATATACAAAAATAAGAATGAAGGATGCATGGAGTATGATATGGGCATGTGTATAGCTGGGCTCTACATTAATGACTACTGTGTCATTTTCATATCTCCATCCAAATATGTCTTCAAAGCCTAGTGCTTATGATTATTGTTCTAAATTGTTCTATTGTTGTGCTTCGGATGTTCTATTCTATTTGTTATCCTACTCTGCAAGTCCTCGTGCTAGACAGAAACTAAGTCGTGTCAGTGCTTGTCTTAAAAAAAAAGAAGAAAAAATTAACAGTTTTGTTTTGAAAACCGAGAAGTCAAGCAAGAGTTGCGAAAATGAAAAAAAACAAAACAAAACTAATAACATCCGTAATATGAATCATGGCTAATTTCATTCTATTAAAATAATAACTAATATTGATTATATAATCAATATATGAAATACATAAGAATTAAAAACACATTTACCTTTAATTTCTATAAAAAAGGCAAAATATTATATCTGTGGAAGGTTTTTCTTTGAATGCTTTATTTTAAAAGCAGGATGTCGTCACTGACTTTTGCAGGTATTGTACTGTAGTTCTTGCCACTGCTTCCATTATCTTCCATTCTCATCTGCAGATATTTTATTCTGGCACAGGTTTTCTTTTCCTGTTCCACCCTTTTTTTTTGATTGAATGGTTCAAATGTTTAATTATTTTTCTATCCTGCTGTAAATGTAGAAAATACCCTGCTTTAGTAAGCTTCTATGGTAATGAACTGAGATTTAACAGAAACGTTTAAACTCTGAGCTTTCATATTAGATTCAAATCTGTCTGTGTGTGCGCATGTGTGTGTGGGTGGGTGGTAGTATGGGAGTGTGTGTGGGTGTGTGATGCTGAACCTGCAGCAGTTGGCGTTGCCACAAAGTAGCACTTCTCGGCCTCCACAGCACACGGTGCAGTACGACTGATAGCCATCGTCATCATACATATAGGAGATCTCTAAATATACATCCTAACATACACACACACACACACACACACACACACACACACACACACACACACACACACACACACACACACACACAC
>JAQQZT010000015.1:13667665-13684339 GCA_030068275.1 Clarias platycephalus | reverse complement strand
ACATCCTAACATACACACACACACACACACACACACACACACACACACACACACACACACACACACACACACAGGGGCCAGAAAAAGAAAGAGAGAGAAAAAAATTTAACAAGTCTTAAATGATGATGGCAACCAGTAAGTCAGATTTATAGGGATCATAATTAAAATGAAGAAAAATCCAAGTCCTAGCTTTAATCCAATCAATTAAAATACAACGACCGTAAATAACCGTGTCGTACACCCTAACATGCCGTTCTGTCTCTTCATGAGATGTAAAAGTTTTTTTGTTATAATGAGCTGAAACTATTTGCACTGCCTTGTACATGTTCACACATGGTGTAGTCACTCAGACGATGAGTAAATCAGTCTGATGGAGTTTTCACCTTGCATGCTTGACAAAGGCCTCCTTCAAACAGGGGGTGAAAGGTTGCTGCTCTTGTCTTGCCACAAGACACGCAGAACTCTACAAGTATTGGAGAAAGAGAGGCGGTGGCGGTCACAGGAGGAAATAAAATCAGGATCATCATATGGTGTGGTAAAGAAGGAAATGTATATGTATATGCTAGGCAAAGATCATACCTTCTATACTTCTGTGATTCTTCAAGACTTCATGAACCATTTGTTCTGAAAAGGAAAATAAGAACGAGATAAAATATGCTAAGAAAACTAACAGAAGAAAAATGAATTCCTGTTAGATTCATAGTCATAAAGTTCTTTTTTTACACCAGATTATTACTTTTAGGTCAAAATCACCAGGACTGCTCATGTTCATTAGAGATACAGAGCGTTTATATCTATCCATAATATGTCAGCCCTACTAAACGGCACATACTGACCTCTACTGTAGATGTCCTCACTGGCTGATTTGGCTTTGCACATGCTGAGTCTGGCCCTCTTAGCAGACGGTGCAAGCTCCGGTGGATTGGACTCCAGAAGTTTAGCCTGCAGCATTGTACTCTCCGAAACTGCTGGGAACAAACAGCACTCAGCTGTGAAAGACAAACCACTATGTTACTCGATAATCACATACACACACACTCCCACACACACACACACACACCCACATACACACAAACATGCCCATAAAAACTCCTGAAGTTTCTCTGGCAGGGCATGTGAGAGAGATCTCATACAGTATACATCAAGGGTGTGTTTTTACAATTGAACAGCTTCCCGTAGCCTGAGAGGCAAAGTGCTATTATAGAAACAGAGCAGAATAGAAATTATTATGCACACTTTGATAATATGTTGCATTTTTCCAACCCATTGTAAGTATAACAAATCGGATCAGGTGTCAATTGAGATTAACAGCGGACTGGTAACTCAGATGGTGGTCCCTTTTTTTTATGGGACCAAATAATGTTTTCCATTGGAGCAGGATTATACTCCAAAGTCTCCCAGTAAAGGTCAGTCCTACAGTTCTAGAGAGCATGGTTTTGTCCCTTTACTTTGGCTTTGAGATACTGCACAAGTACAAGTACAGTTTGTTCATCTGTGCAGTCCAGTCTTTGTGTGAGCGCAGTAAGAGGTGTCTTTCGCATTAAGTAAAAAAAAAACATTTAAGGTGGGTATTGGACTTAAAGGTGTGTCTTGTTTTCACTCCTGTTTGTTGTTTCTATGGACAGTCAAGCATGGAGTGCTGGAGGTAACAGGGCTCTCTCAGATGTTGCTCTCTTGTCATCGTCTAAAGAGCCTCTCTGATACGCACTCAAGCATTTTGTTACCGAGTTTGAAGTGGAAGGGATGACAATCAACACCTCCGAGCCAAGGGCCATGGCTATCTCCCAGGAAAAAGGGGGTGGGGGGGATTTCTGCAGCTGACTGGAGAGACGCTGCCCCTGGTGGAGGAGTTTACAAATACCAAAGGACGGTATACACAAGTGATGGAAAAAAAGGTTTACTAAATATGAATAAATAAGTAAATGGATCAGGTCAGCTGCAAGATCATTAAAATCGCTATACTGGTCTGTGGTGATGAAGCAGGAACTCGGTCTTTGGGCAGAGCTCTCTGTTTACAAGGTCTTTATTGTCAACTGTGATCAATGGCTGTGGGTTGTAACCAACAGAACCAGACCTAAGGGCAGATTCAGGCCTCACTGGAGAGATCATATCTCACAGTATCCTTGGGGATTCCCAGGAGGAGCTGAATTCATGGCTGGTTATACAGATTTCTGGACTGGTCTTCTCTGTCTGTTACCGCCATGATCCCCAAACGAAAAGGAATAAATAAACGAATGCAAAGTTGAGTGAATAGCTGGTTTAAAACCATCCCAGTGTTACTTGATACAGCTTACAAGAAAACGGAAGGCAAGAATAATGAAAAGAAATCACAAAAGGTTCCATTTAAATCAAGAATTTACATCTGTACCATTTTCAGGAGATGATGAGCGTCAAGTGACGATATGCCAATTTGGCAATATTTCTGCTTGACTGGCTGGCGTCAACTGTGCCAGTTGGTGCTGCATCGATTTGTGAGTTATCATTTAAGGGTGTATTTTGCGACCCCACTGAGCAAAACATGGCCGTTATTTTTCTAATGGTGATACTGTATAAAGAGCACAATTACAGGGAGAGATGACAAATTCCCAGCTAGCACAGTCTGTAGACATGAAGCAGGACATTCAGCATGGTGAGTTACAACATTTTCATGACCCACCAATTAAATGGTGCTGTGTCAACTTCCAGACAAGGAGAGAAAGCAGTAGGTTATGTAATGCATGTGCGTTCATGATGAGTGCTGTGAAGGGCTGAGTAAAGATTAGAGGAGTGTAAGAGGCAGCGAGAGGGACTGGGCATGTGAAGGGCTAGGCAGAGCTGAGAAAGTCAATAGATCTTTTATTCACTTGCTACATGTGTATGTATGGGTGTGTGGATATATCCCAACTGGTGTCAATTCACCGGACTTGCACCCAGTGTTTCCCGAGATAGGCTCTGGAAGCACCACAACTAACATAAAATAGTAACTAAATATGAATGAATAAATAACATGTCACAGTTTTTTTCATTTCTGTGTTTACCGATCCCGGGACACAATTTTCTCCAATAGTGTTAAGCGTAAGACATCTATGATCATTCCTCATTACATTACATTACATTACAGTCATCTCTCCAGGTCCTCCAAGGTCCTGTGTTGTAGCCTTTCCACTTCAGCTCACTCCACTTGTGTTTAATGGAGTTTGGGTCAATGAACGAGGATGACCGTGGCAAATGCTCGATTCTCAGGTCATTGACCTTTTTTTGTGTAGACTTGAATTCATTTTAGGGTCACTGTCCTGCTGAAAGGGCGAGCCACAACTCAGCTTACATGCATGTTAATGATGTTATTTCTTAAGATGGTTTGCAGGGCCTTTGGAGTCCCATATGATCAGAGTACTTTCAAACTAAATATGAGTGGGGATTATATTCTTTATATTTATACCTAAATCACCCTTTGTCTGTTGACAAAAAGCTCTATTTTTGTCTTGTATGACCATAGAACCAAGTGACCTATGGGGGTTTCCGTTTGTGGTTTATTGACAGAACCCATCGCCCTGGTATACTAGACCCTGGCAGATCTAACAGGCATTTAACAGAGATTTCAGACTGTTTTAATTGTGTTAATTATTGCGCATGGAAATTCCAGATGTGTAGTTTTATAGCTATTGCCTGATCGATTCCATAACCTACCAGAAGTCCTGGTCAGAGTCAAGGATCTGGAACCTATCTGAATACCGGAAGACCAAAGGTACTGTAGATACATGCAAAGACTGGGATACATGCTGAATGAAAAGACAGTCAGTCAACACATACACACACATACTGTACGTTCACATTTAGAGGGAGGAATCCAGGCACATAGAAGGAGAACGTGTAAGACCCGGCACACACTGTAACCTGAGCTCGGGATCAAACAGGGACTCTGCAGAACCGGCAATGGTACTCTCAGCGCCACCATGACAAATATGTTGATGGATAACTAGGGGGAATTTGACCTCTGTATGACACTTGGATAAATAACAAAAATGGGAACATGCTTTTCACGTGGTTATATGAATTCTAAAATATGGTTCTGTTCAAATATGTTTTTGGTAACATTTAAAAATGATATTACAATACACTTACTGCCATTAAAGGTTCGATTTTTCCTCATATATTCAGTTTATGGTTAAGCGAAAGTTCTAGAGAGGCTGAAAATATCTCTGAAATGACATACTCTTCTAATGTTTAGATGCATCCAGGCAACTCATTTCATCTCCATTAGTAAGGTAACAATAAATAAAAAAAGTTTTTGTTATTGTTGTTGTTTTGAAAATATGCAGTTGATGACGAAAATGTCATTTCTCTTCCCAATCGGAATGTAAGCACTCTCTCAAATAGCATGTAGGAAAATGTCTTGACAAGTATTCGAGTGAGTATTATCTCATGTTTCTGCCCTGAATCATGTGTAGTAAGTACACTAAACAAACACAAAACCATGTGAGGTAAATCAGAAGCACAGAGAAAGCTTATAGTCTTTGAAAGTGCAAAAATCTCATATTTCAGCTATGAGTTATGTGTTTTAAGAGCACTAAATAAACCAACATTTTCCCCCTTGTTTGAGTTTCCTTCTTCACACTAATCATGATCAGCATAGCTGCGGCATAAACGAAGAAACTCCACTTAGTGTGTGTGCTGAAAGACACACACATTTTATAAAAAAAAAAACAAATATAAAAATAAAAGATGCACAAATTATGAAGAAGACTTTCTCAGTTCTCTTTTGGTGATGTAAGGATTAACTAAGAGGAACTTCGAGTATTCTGGGATATTCCTACTCACAGGAGTTTTCTTTGGGTTTGAGTCCCTCTTTGCCCTTGGGAAGGAAGCCGCTGTGAGCCCAGTCCAGCATGGGTTTCACCTGGTCATCTGGATTATCCGAATCACACAGAGGAAATGTCTTCTCAGCACGTATGCTCGCCATCTAGTGAAAAGCAATGATATAGAGGAGAGTTAATGAACATTCTGATGACGTATTTTTAATGCATAATTCCTTCTTCAGTTAAATACAAGCAAGCCAAATATGGAATGTAGTACAGTACGTGAATCCATGTGTATGTTAAAATACATATATGCTAATGCCGAAATGGCTTCTGAAACAGTCTGATGCAGCATAAAAATGTGCCATTTCCCTGGAGGCAGCAAATCAAAACAAAAGATGCTATGCTGTTGGCCTTTTGGTTGGCTTGCTGGTACTCAATACTAAGCAGTGAGTGTCTTGTTAGGAACATCCGAGGATGCAATGTCTACATATGATGGTGACGTGTAACACTTTGCGTCAGAGCTCAACTGTGGAAGCTCTGGTCATTACCATGCTGGCAGGGGCCAACTCAGTCGAAACGCTGGTTGATCTATAAATGGGCAACCAGGCGGAACAAATGGAGCCTGGCAGTTGGTTGCAATGCGCCTACTTACCTCAACCTTGCTAGTAGGACGGGAACCACCAGGGGTCACTATCAAGTTACCAAGGTGCCGATCCAATTTATCTTTAAATTTTGATTCTATTCAATTCCTGACTCTATATGCAGTTTATCTATTCAAATTTTGTTAACATGGCAAATAATTCACTCCTACAACACAGAATGTTGTACTGCTTTCCAGTGTGAGAACTGCCACTTTTGCCACAAAAGAATTGCGATATGTCACTGGATACATTTTTCCCCCATCTTTATTAGCTAGCTTTGGTTTAGCTTAGCTACAATTATATGATGGTTAACTTTGCACTTAATTGAACAATGCCATCCATACCCTACATGCCGACAGACATTAACTCCTACATTTCTTATGATAAGTTAAACTACAACATTCTGAATGTCACGTTCACTAATTCCAGTTAGCTAGTTAGCTAAAGTGACCGCAGACAGTTAGCCATCCGACAACATTCAGGGTTTCAGATCTGGTGACTGGGAAGACATATGCTACACGTATCACATCCACAGCATATGATGCATTGATACTCATCCAACCATTCAGTAAACACTTAATCCTTGTTTTATAAAGAAAGCCCCAACTCCCCTTGAAGTACCTTTAAAGGGACAAATAAATCCAAACCAGGCCAACAAAATGGCCCCTAGAACATAACAGACACATTATCTGGTATTTAACATAAAGAGCTAACATTGTTTTATCCAACAAATTGCAAATTTCTTAAATTCTCAAATTGCGATTTCTTAACCTAGCTAATTAGTTTATTATAGTATGATAAATGATACATTATTATTATACAGTTTATAGTATTATCATAGTCTAGAGTATAATATGAATACATAGTGTTCTGTAATGCATTACAGAAAAAAGCTGCACTGGCAGCAAATAAAGGTTGGGCAATGTTTCTATTCATGGATTACTTTTTGATTTGCATTTTCTTGCTCTGAAAACAGTTTCTCTTACTTTACCTAGCAGTCTCAACTTAATTTACTCAATTACTCAGTATCAACTACTGCCTTTGCTTAATAATTGACATGATTAGCATAAAAAATATAGTTTGCACCAACCTATTTTCTATTTCCATTAATAAAGCGGATAGGCTGTGTCACTCAAAGACACTATATTAATGCATAAAGGGTTTAATAAATTGTGTTTAAGGATGTGGGATTACGTTTTAAAAGTATGGCATTAATCAAAACTTAATCAAACATGAAATGGAGAACAATTATCCATAGTACATCACACGAAAGGTGGGAAATCTGCAGGAAGAACACGGCAAGAAGTGCAGACATGTAGGGCTCCGGTTCTCGAGCGTGCCTGGACTTGCTGACCTTTGTGCCGTTTTAGTTGTACACCTTATTCACTAAAGGAAGGCAATTAGGGGAGCTTTCGGGGGAATTCCACAAAGCTTTCAGATAAATGTTTACCTAGACTCTTATCTTTCAGTCTTTTAAATATACACAGTCGCTGGTATATACTCAGCTGGACAAACAGAATGCAGATGTCGCAATATGTCTTCTACCTTCCTTACATTTCACACAGCATGTGCACGGGTCCATCAAGTTTCCATTAAAACTACATTACTGAAACCTTATGTTCCACGATCATCAACGTCAGCATTTATCCAATAAAACGTCTTACCTCCAGGGCCTGGAATATGGCTCTGCGGTAGGAAGCCAGCTTTGTATATGAGGACTGATTGAAGAATTTGGAGAAAGCTGTGATGGAATCCAGTTTGTCTGCAGACACCTGCAAGCCAACCACACACAGACCTCGCACTTTATTCACCACATAATCACATTTCTTTGTTACTGTGGAGTTGTTCAGCTTTGTTGTAATATCTCCCACATTTTCCAGAGTCAGACTTACCTCAGAGAACTTGCCGTCACCAAACCACTGAAGCCAGCGCATGCCATGTGATGCCTGTCTCTTCCCTGTGGCTCTCCAGGTCACCACCATGCCAGGCCACCATGAGAATCCCTTAATTTTGCCCCATACCAGCTCCCCAATTCCAAAGCCCTTATTGTCCTACAGGGGACAGATGATTAAATAAGAACATGGACAGCATTCAAAGGTTGACATAAATTACCTTTTAAAATATTGAATGACACAATAATATAATATAATAAAATAACATATGACGATCATTAAATAATAGAATATCATCAGGCTACATCTGATTTAACAGAAATATTCTATACTGAAAAAGCTACTAAATGTTGCATTCTCCTACAAAAGCATGAAAGAACATCCAGCTTAGCATGGTCATCCTGTTTATCATTACAGATATGAAGACCGCATCTACAGGACTTGTCTGAGCATGACTTTCATTATCAATTTAGTTACTGTGCACTTTTATTTCTTGTTTGTTTCCTAGAGCTTTTCTACACATACAGTTACAGTCAATAGAGACTCTGTGAAAATCTCTGACTCACAATAGCAGAATTCAAAAACTAACGGTCTCTTTGAGGATGTTGCCATTGAGCTCTATAAAGATGTATCTGATGGGCTTTGTAAAGTTTAACCCTCAGGCTAGACAATGACACACAAAATGTCTCTTCTGTAAAAGAGACTCTTGTTACTTTTAAAGGACAGGTGGACAAACAGAATTGAAGTCGAATGTAAAAGAAAAAAGGGGGACAAGACAAGACAAGACAGGAGGACATGCACTGTACATGGCCGCACTAAGCTGTTGTGTGGGTGTGTGTACATTGTATTCAGGCTGGCTGGTCGTGTCGGTAGTGGAGGTGGATGTAGTGCTGCTTTGAGCCGAGTCTTTAGAGTCCTGCTCCATCAGCTCTAGCTGGGGGCCTTCGGGAAAACTGGGAACCTACACACACACAAAGGTACAAGTTTGTTAGTTTGGAGAACAAAAACCTCTATACTTCTATACTAAACTAAGTGCTAACCCCTTTACTTACTGCACCTGCAGGATATCTGTGATGGCCAACACCATTTCTTGTTCAGGGAATAGGACACAATAACCTGATCCTTACTTTCTTTTTTGTGAAAGGCGGTTGGGATGGATACTACCACAACAAGTACAAGCAAACATACTGTCTACTGGTCTTTGATGACTTTATTTAGTTAGTACAAAAACATTCCTGATGTTTAAACATCAGTATTTCAACATAAAATTGAAAATTACATGAAAATATTTGTATGCCAGAAAAGAAAGCAGCATATTATATAAGCACCCGCTTTTTTAGGCAAAAAACAAACTGGAAGCTACAGGGTTTTGCATGGAAAAAAAGAAGCAGGTGCAACAGTCAGGATGCTCAGTAAAACTTCAAATTCTAATTTTCTTTGTCTCATACACAGTACGATACGCAGTGAAATGCTTATACGACTGCTCGTGACCTTAATCAATAAGAAATCAATTATGGAATAGAATATGAATCAAGTATAGAAAAACTTAGTTGTAGAAAAAAATAGAACAAAATATAAAATATAAAAAATATATTCAGACTCTTGTATTCAGGGTCGCGGGGGGCCTGGAGCCTATCCCCGGAGGCTTAGGGCACGAGGCAGGGTACACCGTGGACAGAGTGCCAATCCATAGCAGGCACACACACTCATAGACTACAGGCAATTTGGGAACGCCAATTAGCCTAACCTGTATATCTTTGGACTGGGAGGAAACCGGAGTACCCGGAGGAAACCCACCAAGCTCAGGGAGAACATGCAAACTCCAAGCACACAGAGACGGGAATCGAGCCTGGCCGGCAATCGAACCCGGACCCTTGAGGTGCAAGGTGACAGTGCTAACCACTACACCACCGTGCCGCCTATATTTTTTTAATTAGCTGTAAAAAATATAGACAATATAGCTGTACAAATATGGAAAATATGGAAACTGTTGTGGAAATTGACATAGAATTTAAATAGAAATGTCCGGGAAGTGTGGAAATATGCATGATTGTGAAGATGGCCATTAATGTGTAATGTGCAAAAGTGTGCAAAATTAAATGAAATAGAAATGTAAAACTGCACAGACCGTACCTGAGACTAAAGCGTCCTCGTTGTCACACCAAATACGGACTTTCATTAATTACTGTTTACTGGTCTTAATTTTTTTATGCATGTTTATTCAAGTTTGTTTGAAGGAATCTTTGCTCTAGAGACTTTTGCACAGTACTGTATGTTTAAAAAAAAAAAAAAAAAGAGAGAAAAAATAGTAATTAGCCATACTTACTTACTAACAGTCTTGGAAAGTTGGATAAATCTTAGAATATACTGTAATATGTTTCGTTTTAAATCTGTGTTCTATTAATATTTAATGTCATCCTTTAGACTTTCATTTTGTAATTTTCCCAAAGAACAGACTTATTGGAATCCACCGGCCCCCACACACCCACACACTCCCACACACAGTATCCATAATTCTGCTACAATTACTTCCTGTTGAAGCTGCACATTCACCGTTAAGTTGGGGTTATCTTCAAAATGTTGAAGTGTTCCTATAAGATATTAATCCGATGAGGGTCAATACTAAAAACGCCTGCAGCGGAAGGAAAGAAAAAAAAAAGGAGAACCCGCATGTGGGAAAAATAGACTCAAAGCATGAAAAACAAAGCATGAAAGCTGACGGTCAGAGATAAAAACCTATAAATGTGGCCCTGATGAAATGGAAATTCAGCTTAAGAAATGGAGCGTCTTAAAAAAACAGGAAGCCTACTTAAGAGGCGGACAAAGAACTTCGCTGGGAAATAAGCTGCCAAACTGAACAATGATTTTCATCGTCTAAGTGAGAGTCATGAGATATTCCTGCCTCAGAGTCAAACAAAGGTTAGGTTTCATATTGCAATAAACAAGTAATAACACTGGACGGCTTGCATAATTAACCTGCATGAACCATATTTTCTTTTTTGTACAAATTGTCTAGTGCGAAGAAGTTACCTTACAGTATACACATAAAGGAAGGGATTCCTAGTTAAATCACGCTTGAAAAAAAAAAAACTTTACCAAGTATAATTGATAAATGAATATGTCCTATACATAGTTTCTCATACATGAGAAACAACAAAAAATAAAATGCAACGAAAAAATTCTACGTCTGAAAATCTGATATTCATTTGTTTGCTTCTACAACGATATTTCTCTACACATAAGAATGAATTGCTCCAAATCAGAGCACATGCACACTGCTTGTACTTTGCGTGATCGAGCATGATTCACAAAACAGCCCGGGCTGTGTTTCAGCATCAACAGCATCACGAGCTGGACCACAAAGCCTCAATGAAAAGGCATTGAAGGAGATGTCTATTCATTTGCCTTTCCTAAGAACTTGAGATGGTTGGAGCTCTGCTAATTGTGGTTTGTCATAATAGTGCCTCAGCCGGTGCCAACTCGCATGGCTGGGTAATATTTGCTTTTAAATTGCTATTGTTGCTTTTTAAGAAACAGTTGTTTGAACACGAGAGCACAACGCAAAGGCAGTTGTATTAAACCTCCCTCGAATGTCATCTAGAAAGGAGATGCTGGAAAGCTGACATGGAAACAGATCGACTGTATGAGAGCTAACAGAGAAAGGACGGGCTCATAACCCTGTGACAGATCTGATGAGGAATGCTTGAGCAAAGCTGACAAGCAGACTAAAGCGGAGTGCACATGCAGTTGCTTTGCAATGAGCTGAGAATGGTTTCGCTTTATTTTAGTTTTGCTTCTTATAGAAGTTGTATGCATGTTTATTCATTCCGCGTGATTTTCAGACCATGTCCCTAATCGGGCAAAGTCTGTGTGTAAAATTGTAATTCACGCTGGCATTGATTAACTTTAACAAAGATGCCCAAAGACGTTTATTTCATCTGACAAAATGGTGCCCATGAATGAGTTGCCACCATATAAGCAATAAGAGCAAGAACAAGAACTATTGTCTACTACTATCAGACTCGAGAATTCAATATACAATGCTGCAGTATAAGCAACGTTTGAAACTTGTAAACTAACCAGTGAATATGTTGCCAGCAAGTTGCCTAGTAATTACTCACTCACTCATTGTCTATACCGCTTTATCCTGTATTCAGGGTCGCGTGGGCGTGGAGCCTATCCCAAGAGAATTAGAGCACACCCTGGACAGGGTGCCAATCCATTGCAGGGCACACGCACATGCACACACTCAATCACACACTATGGGCAACTTGGGAATGCCAGTTAGCCTAATCTGCTGGTCTTTGGACTGTGGGAGGAAACCGGAGTACCCGGAGGAAACCCACCAAGCACGGGGAGAACATGCAAACTCCATGCACACAGAGACGGAAATTGATCCTGGCTGGGAATCAAACCCGGACCCTGTAGGTGCAAGGCGACAGTGCTAACCAAAAAAAAAAAATTCTTATTGTAAATATTAGCTTTTTTTACTTATAATACTTAATACTCAATACTTACTTAAATCATTTCTGTAAAAATTGTGCCAATGAACATGTAGAATAGCTCTGGATGCATCAAGATGTAATGTTTATATACTTGTATGTACTGTATATGCAGTATATTGCAATGTTGCCACTCTCATATACAGTACATGCATCTTATAAATGACGGTCACAAGCAATCGCTCACAGTCACAATGCTACAGTGTATTTAGTACAAATGTATTCATATGAACCTCAATTTAGATTTAACACAGACATGACAAAACCCAAACCGTCCATTAAATATGCAGGAATTTGCATTTGTGTGCGCTGACATTACCAAACTACCGGGCTCCTGCTTGCTGTGACCCCTCTCTCTGTTACAGGGTTTTGCCTGAGCTGCTAGTCCAGCCTGGAAGATGGTCCTGGGACGAGGCCTCTGTCTCAGCCCGGAATCACAGCCTGAACCCAGATCAGACTTTTCCTGCAATGACAAAAAAAAAAAAGATTTACTGCTACAATACATTTTTTTTTTTTTTTTTTTTTTACTAGAACACTCACATGCACACACATGTAATTTCTCAGTGCTGACTTATCTGATTAACTGACTTCTTTTCTTTTTTTTTTTCGAGAAAAAATTTCCTACCCATGACCGAATTGCAGTGGGAACCTGTTTGGCTACCTGTCTGGCTGAGTATCTCGAACATGCACATACACACACAGGCAGGCTTGGGGGAAAGCAACCTAACCTATACAGTTTGTTGCATAAGAAGTGATGTTTGTTTTCCCTAGCAAATGTTCTAAATTCCTTCTGCTATCAGATTTCAGACCAATTTCTTTGACACCCAGAATGTTACATAAAAAAAAGAAGAAGAAGAAAAAAGGTCAATAAACATATCTTTATTTTAAATCCCAGTGCATATACCGGAATGAACACAAGTAAATTTACAACATTTCTATTGTAATTGGATGGACATGATAAGTGTCTCCTGCTTAATGTATTAATGACAAACACAAAACCAGAGCATCCTAGTGAACAGCTGTGATTCTGAAATCTCAGAGTGGTGTAGTGAGCACAGACCTCACTGCATGAGTCCCAGGCACTCTCGTAATCTGTTTCTGAACGCTGCCGAGATCTTTTCCTCCTCAGGCTGTTCACACTCTCGTCTTAGAGAGAGATAGAGAGAGAGAGAGAGAGAGAAAGGAGAGGCGGAGAGGAATAAATCATTTTAAAAATACAAAGTCATATTTCCACATGTCATAGTTTTTCCCTGTTGGACAGATTCCAAACGGGGACAAGTCAGTATTGTCAGCGGTATTAGTGTGTATCTGTGCTATGCAATGTGCATTTCAATGTGCTATGCAATGTTATTACAAGGTATTCGGTATCTGTGCATATTTACCTGCAGGTGATGCTGCGCCCCCGTTCTGTTTGGGGCTAAACGGTGAAGGTGGTTCTGCCCCGGTTAAGGGGCTGTTCTCGTTGGTCATCTCCAGTCCGCTGTCATTCTCTGACAAACCCTCCACTGTGGACATGTCACCGTTTACTGCAGCCTGAGAAAGAGAATTCGAGAGAAAAAAAGAGAGTTTGGGTTAAAACGTTCAAAAAAGTTTGGGTTAAAACGACTCATATTTCAAATGACTGCAGGCGTTGAATCTTGGAGGAACTTCAACAATCGTACTGTAATCGTGGTTAAGTGAAAGTTAAAGGAGCATAACAAGGTGAAATAAAAGTGACAAAATTAATCATATTTGTAAAGATGACACCATTAAGAGATTTTACATTCTGTCCATCACACAGGTATCATACGAGGGCTCAAACAGGGACTTTCGATTGTACAAAATAACAGAATACAAATAGGAGAGTAAATATTTAGTTCCCTATATAATAAATGCTGCACTACTCATAATGGTCGAATAACTCATCCTAGAGTTTCACTAGTGCGTGGATACCATCAAGGTAGACATTTTTCTGGAGACATGAATAGACTGCCTGCCAGTGTGGGTGTAATGCGTTACAAAGAGTACTTGGATTACGTTTTTGATGTAACGTGTTAGTTCCGCCATTTTAGTACTGAGTTCTTTAGTTATTTAATAATGTAATAATGTAATCCGTTATTCAAACAATTTATGTAATCCGTGAGCCAGACAGCAATCACTCCCAATCCATTAGTGTGTGTGTGTGAAAGTCGTCCTACAAGCCCCGCCCGCGATAACCCGCCCCCTATGTTATTCCTGCTGTTATACCCCTATCTCACCTATGCGGTTTGACTATGTAAGGACTGACGCGCGGAAAAATGTAAACCTGATCACAGCGCCAAAACTCGCTGTGAATCATGATGAGCCGTACTTACGGCTACTGTGCGAAACCGCGTAGGTGAGATAGGGGTATACCAACAGATTATGGGCCAAACTTCGCTGAGTGATGATGGTAGAATAATTATAAAGGTCTTGACTAAAAAAACATGCATGAGGAATCACAAAGGAGTTTTCATTTTCTGCAATGGAAAAGTACTCGAACTAGTTACTTTTATCAGAAAGTAACGCTGTAATATAACGGATTCCTTTTTAAAGACAGTAATTTTGTGATGTAATTAGTTACTTTAAAAAAAGTAACGTCCCCCAACACTGCTGCCTGCTACACGTCTAAACTCTGACCTCCAAGGAACTCCTTTAATGGCCCAAACATGTAGACATGGCTCGGAGCAAGGCCAGGACTCAATGAGGGATGTGGCAATGACTTCCAGCTTAGTATCTGATATGTGCCAGTGGTGTTGTGGAATGATTGCATATACATGTCCCACAGACAGGTGCGTCTCTTTTGCAAGTTGGCGACAAATTATCTGTCGATTTTCATGTCTCAGGTGTTCCACTTGCTGAAGTGGTCTGAGTCACCTCGGCCGGGATCATTATTCGAGCGGCCTTTTTTTAAATGTGTGCACCATTCAAATGTTTTACTGCAGCTAGTAGTCTGATCACTGTACTGTATCAATATCAAGCAGTTTTATGCCTTTATTCATGATAAATTTCATCACATGTCACACGATTTGACTTGAACACGCCTCGTATATACACCGTTATTAAATTCCATGTTTTGGGAACATTGAAGGAACTTTAATTTTGCCTTAGAACATTGTTGCTTAACCATCATAAAGCTTGAGCAAAAAGTTCATAGCATTCTCCATTAGATAGAAAGTCAAAAAAATCCTCCATAACTGAGGGCAGATAGCCTATATTTTACTTTGGGCCTAATCACTTATAGCAAGTATTACTCAGTTTCACTTTTCTGTATGCCACCGGCATCGAAACCAAACATTCCAGTTCTGTCCACCGAATCTGTCAAGGTCTCATTAGCTTATGGAACCTGCTTTAAGAACAAGACATGGGATTTCTTCATAGTGCATATCTGAGCAACAGCTTAACTGTGCATTATCATTCGTTTAATTTCAGCCAATTCCTGGAACACTGGGTGTGATGCATACACGTCCAAACACCTGTTCACACCTAGGGGGGATTTAACAGAACCGATCCACCTATATGCATGCTTTAGGGAGTTGAAGGGAAGCTGGAACTTCCAAAGGAAACCCACATGGACACGGGGAGGAGATGTGCAACCGTGCACAGACCATGACCCAAGTTCAAGGACATTCAGGGGCTGTAAGGCAGCGACACTACCCACCACCATATTCATTTGTTCCTAAACAGAAAGTTTACCAGCTGTCACATAAACCACATTTGCTGGTGTGAGTGCAGTGGTGTGTTGGGTCATTTATATTTTATATATTTTATGGATAATCTCCTCCAGCTATAATCCTGACACCCAGGAACCTTTGAACAATTAAATGTAAGCAGGTTCTTATCAATATTATACAAATTTAAATGCAAGCTCTCCAAAAAACATGCTAGACACAGACTGGCAAATTGAAGATCCAGTACATTTCTCTTCAAACTAAACATATTTACTCAGGAAGCAACTGATAAAACCCAAATACAAGATATATGACACAACTAAGTACAAACTGTCGACATGACTATGCAGTTACAGATCAGCTATGTTTGCGATCTTGCACCACGGCACCAGCATTCGGCTTCATTCAAACAAGATAAAAGTTAGGGCAGGTCTGAACATCAACACTTCTTCCTTTTCCCAGGGATAAATCACATGCAGGGTCACACACAGTGTTCGGAATATGACAGCCTCTTATGAAGGAACTGAAACTAAGAGACTGGCTGTGTTATGCTGGGATAAAAAAAAAAAAAACCAAGAAAAAAAAACAGGAGCCAGACAAGCAGGAAAGGGGTTCTACTAGCCTGCTGCCATGGCAGAACAGGATGTAGGTATGCAAGTGAAAACACAGCAGTGACCTTATGGAGTACAGATGGTCAAAACATAAATACAGAGTTACCTTGGGTAGAAGGAAAAGTCTCTTTATGTAGATGTCAACTTCTAAAGATACGCAGTATATAATTTTTTTATTAGCTAGTCAAAATGTGCGTTTTCATGAATAAAGCCCTGTATTCAGGGTCGTGGGGGATTAGAGCCTATCCCAGGAGACTTAGGGCACAAGGCGGAGTTCACCCTGGACAGGGTGCCAATCCATCGCAGGGCACACACACATACACTCACTCATACACACATGGGCAATTTGGGAACAGCAATTAGCCTAATCTTTGGACTGTGGGAAGAAACCGGAGTCAGTCAGTCAGTCAGTCAGTCAGTCAGTCATCTTCTGTCCCGCTTTATCCTGTTCAAGGTCGCGGGGACCTGGAGCCTATCCCAGGAAACTCAGGGCACAAGGCGGGGCACACCCTGGACAGGGTGCCAATCCATCGCAGGGCACACACACATACACACACTCATTCACACACTACGGGCAATTTG
>JAQQZT010000015.1:13649413-13660014 GCA_030068275.1 Clarias platycephalus | reverse complement strand
TGAACGCAGATAATATTGTACTGTAAAGGAAGTGTGTGGGGAAGATTACTTATTATTATTTTATTTAATTTAAAAAAATTTATGGACATCTGATTGTTATGGCATCCTTGTGTTTGTCTGGTGATGGGGGGGTTTGGTTTTGTGTTCTCTTTTGTTGTGTTTTCTTGTGTTTTTATTTTTGTACAGTTTGAAAATAAATAAAAAAACCTTGATCAAAAAAAAAAAAGGTTCATTAGAGCAAAAGTGTAGTCTTGTGTAGACAGTTAAGGAATTCTAAATTATCATGTTTCATGTTATTATACATTTCTTTCTGCAAGTCAATCAACTTTTCATTAGAGACAGATTTATTTCACCCATAATTCCATATATCAAAATTCAAGTAGGGTAAAACTTTACACCTTGTGGACTGTCCTGGATTCTGGAACATTCTGGAAGATTCCAGATCCATATCTTATAGAATTAGGAGTATATTGAAAGAGCTTCTGTGGCTATAAAAATGCCTCATTACATTTACCGTTACATTTATGGTATTTGGCAGATGCCCTCATCCAGAGCGACTTACATTTTATCTTATTACACATATAAGCAATTGAGAGTGCCCAGTTCAAGAGCCTAACATAACAGATGTGAGTCTTCCATGGAGGACATGTGTTACTTGCCCACTGAACGTGCTACATTTTTTAATACTGCAAAGGAGAAAGTGATGTTATTAGGAAATGTTAGTAGAAAATAGCTAGTGCTAAAATTCCTAATAAAGGTCCTGTTAAAGTTGGGTCAAATTCCCATAAATGGTTCAAGAGGAGGCATAAGTGAACATGAAGCGATGAATAACATTTGGTCCCAAAGTTCAACTGAATGCAAAGGCAACACCAACAGAAATGGTGAAGTAATGCCAAGTATGTACGTGCACCATCAACAAAATCCTACACTGCCATGGCATGAAAGGCTGTAGAGCGAAGAAAACTCTACTCCATGCCTGGCATAAAAGAAAACCCAGAGTGAAGTTTACACCAGTCTTTTACAAACAAAACCAAACAGCTGTAATGACCATAAATGTACCCACATGTGTCTATAATAAAAATCATATAATGGCTGTTATGATGAACACTATACATGGAAGAATATGTGCGAAACACTATGCTAGCTGAGAAGCATGTGGTGACAACATTAATAGTGTATGGGACTATCCCAAGATTTTGATTGCAGTTTAATAATGAAAGGGCAAATCCATGAGATACTGACAAAATGTACATGAACTTTTGACTCACTGAACATCGTACACTGATCAGTCATAATATTAACACTGCATAACATTAAGACCTTAAAGTTGCTTATCAATTATATACCAGTAAACTGGGGACTAATGACCAGCCTGTTTCGTCCAATCTTGTCCAAACAGAAAAGCCAATGCATCACAAATAGAAAAAAAAAAATCAATGCTGGCCATGATAAAAAGGCACCGGAACCCCCAGTATACCACAGCCCGCCATTCATGGGACTCAGCAGGGACAGAGTTTAAGGGCACCAACCTGGCCTCTAACCGCCCAGATCCCCATCTAATCGAGGACCCATGGTATGCACCAGACAAAGACAATCAATCCACAGACGCCCCACCCCACAACCCACAGCACCCAAAGGATCCCCTGATAACGTCCCGGGGCCAGACACCAAATGACTTGTGGGGTCACACCCAGAGCCAAAGCTGCCAAGGGGGCAGTAGGGGAACCTACATAATACTGTTTTCTAATGTTATGGCTGATCTGTGTATATAATCAGTAAAATCTAAAATCAGTTGATCTCCTAGCTATTATTCATATATTATATATATTATATACCCTAGTTGACATTACATGGAAAATGTATGGTTGTATGAAATGTGTAAATTTAGTTGAAATGTTTTTACCCTAAGTGTATTTACACTTTTGGCCTCAACTAGATTATTCATTTAGTTGGTGCAACCCCTCCTTCGTAAAAGCTTGGCTATAGTTCAACTGGGTGCATCACGACTAGTGCTTGTAGCAACATCAACCCTCATGTTTGGCTTGGCACACTCTATTATTTCTGCACACTTGTTTCAAGTCAGTTGGTGGAAACTAGCAGTACTTGTAGCACTTGTCATATGAACTTGCAATTTTCCGCTGAACGCAAAAATGAACGATTTTCTGTCGTGCCAAGAACCACACACGCACACACTCACTCACTCACACGCACACATGCACACACACACAGAGAGCTTTACTGACACTTTTCCCTACTTGTCAACTTGTTAACACAGCAAGTATGGTGCAGGATGTCGAAAATCAGTAGTGTGCATGATTGAGTGCTGTAGAATACCAAATACCTACAGGGGAATTTTTGTGCTGATCTCACACATTCACTTCTACAGTATTATACAACAAATACATAAGTGCCGAGTACTTATCCTCCATCTCCCTGTCTGTCTGTCGGAGGTTGATATGAGAGACTAAAAGACACCGTGTCCTTGCAGGTATAACTCAACTTTACACTATCAGTGCTGCACAGACATGCAACAGGAATCCACTGTAACCGTGTATATGTGCTTGTGTGTGTTTGACATGTAGTTTATCCTGAGAGCTGGGAATCAGAAATTCTTACCGTGGCTGTCATCTTGTCACTTTCCGCCATGATAGCGGAGGAATACTTGTTGGATGGCATCGCTGCTTGGGTCGTATCGTCGTCTCTGTTTTATTGTCTGCTAAGCTGTAATAAAAACAAATACATGTTAATAACAATTAATTAATAATAAACAAACAATAACAGCACTTCTATTACTACTACTAATAATAATAACAATAGTTTAACTAAAAAACTGTTAATAATAGTTTAACTGAAAAAGTTGGTTGATAAATATCTTATCTCCCTGATCCTTCAACAGAATTGAGAAAGTTTCAATCCTAAACATTGTTTTAAGGCATTTTAATGAACACTATCCAAGCTGGTTACTTATTATAACAGTTATAATAGAAAAACATGCATGTGTTTGCTATAAGTGAAAGTTATTTTTTTAAGGTTAGCAAGGAAACCCTGATGTCAAGATGAGGCTGTGGGTTCCCTCTTTCTTACTACATGACAGAATCCTCATTTAAACACTTAAAAAAAACTGAATTTTAACGTTAAACTAATTCACACTTTCCATATTTCAGCAACAAGACATGATGCACTAATAAACCTGGTATTAAAATGGAGCTTATTGAATCAGGAATCTGAAAATATGCATAACTCAAAAATCGCCCAGGAATGCGACAGAATATCTGATTCGATGTGGTGGGGTGCAAATAACAGGAATTTGTGCCATAAAACCTCTAGTGCAGATTTAAATCTGCGACTTCATGGCAAAAAAAGAAAAAAGTTAAAAACCATGAGAAGGAATTCACATAGTGAGTTTCTAAATGCACTGCGAAAGTGGCAAATCCCTCAAAGTGATTGACATGTGACAGGTAGAAAGGGTGATCAATCAAACACACACACAAAAAAGAAAAAACATACAATGACTTCTACATACTTAAAAAAAAAAAAAAAACCCTAATTATAAAGAAAAACCTAAACCGTAACTCAGTGATCTCCAGGTTTTCTACAGGTATGTAGAGGTCACTGAGCTCATAGACCTTTAATGGCGCATGTCTCCTCTAGGAATGTTAATGGTAATGATTTGCCTAGGTGAGTGTATCCTTACATCACCTTGTCTTATTTGAATAAACACTGCTTAAAGGTACTTACTTATTCATGCATGTTAGCTGGCAGACAGACTTCTCCATGGACTGAGGACATGCATAACAACTGACAGTATAAACAGTTGTTTATACGAGTGTTTCGGCTTCTCAAATGACTTCAGGTGTCGCTTTGCTCCACGACTGAATAACAATCATTGCCTTGTAAATAGAACGAGATTTACATCTCATTCTAAACACGTGGAGTGATAGCCCCGCCACCTTAGTGTAGCATAACAAAAGGTATTTAATGGATTACAGGTTCCCATCGTACTGTAGCTCACTAAATTAGGTTGAATCAATTGGTTTGCAGTTATTCGAGCACCTGAAGTGTAAAAAAAGTTTTTTTTTAAAGGTTACTAAAACTTCTCCTCTGTCTTTCACACATTCTCTTAAGCTGGCTTTCCTTTTATTAAACAGGAGCAAAGCTGTACAAATACAAACACACTAGCGTAACCCCTGTTGGCAGGTCCGGGCTTACACATTCCTCATTCTCGTAACTGCAAACTTATCTCAGCGACTGAATTGTTTTCTGTAGTTATGGAATCACCAATAATGATGTTCAGGAGAAGAACAAAACATCTTCTACACACTTGCAACAAGCAACACAAGGTATCCAGGTGTATCCTGCATATAAAGGCAATGTACACTGACAAACTAATAATTTGTGTTCGCTTGTGCGTGCACGCGCGCACACACACAGCTTGAGCAGATGTACCTCATTACATCCCTCTGTATCCTGAGTTATGATGTTTAAGACTTCTTTATGTGGTTCCATAAACACAGACATGTGCTACAGGGCATGTGCGCGCACATACACATACACACACACACACACACACACACAAGGCCACACCAAGGGAGTGTCTGTGAAGGTGAATAAGTGAATGAATGAGACTGAATGTGAGAATACAAAGAAAGGCTACATCAAAGGTGAAAGCCTGAGCAAGGAGATTAGGGACTAAACCTAACGGGAGGGGGTTTTCTGTAAATGCAGTGTGTGTGCACATGAGACAGAAAGCGGCAAGGCGAGAGAGAGAAAGCGAGAGAAATGTATAAGAAAGAGAAAATTCGATGGAAAGAACCGTTGTGTGCTGTATGACTGTTAAAATTCTGTTGTACGACACTGAATGGATCCGAAGGATCCCATTCCTGAACGGTTCTCTTCGAGTACGCCAGTATAATTTTACATTTATTGACCTTGACCATGAGGTATCACTAAAAGCACTTTATCACTTCAAGTTCTAACACCTCATTAGATCCGAACATCAACCTTCAGTCTTTGAAAAAAACAGAAAACACTTGAAAAGTGCTTAAAAAGTACATTAAATAAATTCTTGTCTGTTACATGATACATGATGCAATTTCCCAGTTCTGTGTGCATATAAGGGTTCCCAGAACATACTATTTTGTAATATCTTAACTATTTTATTTGTTCATATTCATTTATTAAGCTTCTTTAAATCACATCTAGATTGAGAATAGCCTCGCATCAGATTCCAATTTTGGAGGGGCTATAGCACTCGACGGTGGAGTATTCTACCTCATTTAGCACAATACATTCCACTTCATAGGTAATTACAGAGGCTGTATTTGATGGGCTACAATAAGAAATATCTGTAGGCATGTGGACTTCCAGAACCTCGTTTTGATACTGAAAATGTTTTTCATTGGCTGCTACTACTACTACTAATAATAAATTGGGTCAATTTTGTAACTTTAAAAAAATTGGCATGAATAGTTGCACTGTGTGTGTGTACATTATGCAATGGCCTGTCATCACATCCTGTCTCATGCCTTAATCCACTTTGACAATGACCAGGAACTGAAGATAAATGAATGAAAGTGATAACAATGCATTTCTGTGTTTGTAGGTGTTACCAAGGTTTAGTCAGAGCTGCATATGAATCATGAATCAACTTACGTTTGTTTATAGCTGATTTGCAATGGGAACACTTGATGGTCATATTACAGCTAAATAAAAATTAATTACGAAGATTTGCCAAAAACAATAAAAAATATCCCCAATGTCCCAATTTGTCCCCAACGACCAATCACTGATCCCCATAGTCCCCAATAACAATCACTGATTGCCACTCTCCTCATTGATCAATCACTGATTGCTACTGTCCGCAATGACCGATCACTGATCGCCATAGTTTTCACTGACCGATCACTGACTGTTCTCCTTAACCACTTACAGATGTACATTGTTTTAAACAATGCCAAGTTGTGTGCAGATCAGATTTTCCGCTGTGCCGACCTCTTGACAGGAGAAGCCGAAAGAAAGTTTATTGTCTTAAATAAAAGCCACAAATCACTATTGTCTGTCTCACCCGTACACTTAATTGATCTTTGCTTTAAACTATATTCTTTGGAATATCTACAATAATTAAATGCAAAGCCTTCCCCTTTGTTTACTCACTAACACTAATTTTATTGTATGTATCCTTGACAGAGGCGATTGTGTAAATACACAAGTATTTTTTCCCTTTCTAACTGAACTAAATTATATAATCTATTATATTCTTTATGCAGTATGTTTTGGTATGCAAGTAAGCACGATAATTCGATGTATATGTAAAACTAGCAGTTCCTAGTGTCTTTTGCAAGCACGCATTAACTACCTTTTCCTGTAAAGATTTGGTAACACTGTTCTAATAATGTGTCCTGCGCTAATCAGAAAGGCACGTGCACAGTCTACAGTAAATGGGTAAAAGTTATCCACGGTGGAAAACGTTTTTTTTTTTAATGAAGTAAAATCGTTCTTTATGTTAAAAAACAATTAGAAGCACTTTAGTCACTAAGAGTCGGCAGGTCGTTCCTGCGCGGGGGCCTGTGGGAATTTCGCGCGCGCCGTCGCCAAAACGCCAATTAGCGCGAGTCACACTCCGTAAAACGCGACAGCGCAGAAAATGCATCTGCCGCGCGCCCCACTTTTACACACTTCATTCCATTACTGTTTGATTTATTTCTATTCAAACATCATCATTAAAAAAAAAACATACTATAAACATATTCTATAGTATAATTCTCTGTAATACACTACAGTGTGAATATAACCCTGAAATCAGATCAACGCGCAACATCGAGTGCAACAGAAAAGCGATTATTTTGCAAACTACAGCACGCGCTTCCTGCGTGCTCTGGAAAACGAGCAAATCCTAGAAGTAGCAGTTTCCTTTCGATTTGTGCACTGAACTGCAACGTGAAGCCAAACCCAAATTCATTGCTCAATACAAAAAAAAAAAAAAAGATATATATATATAAAATTCAAAAAGCAGGGCCGTGTGTGGTGCACATGCAATAACCGCACAGTGGAATTTGGTGACGCTTCTAAAATAATAAACCTACATATTGCAAAGTTTGTTTTTAATCGAAACAAAAGTTTAAAAAAATACATTTTAATAAAATGTATTAAAACATAAATCAATAACTGCACGTGTTGTCATGTATGCGACTTACATACTCCTAAGAAAATTTAAGTGTATGATTCATATACTATTTTCCCATGGAATAAAAGTTGTTTCTTCCTGCTCTTGGAGTTGTTGCTTAAGTTCGCATTATTAAATAGAAACAGAAGCGTGGAGCATGCAGGTGAGCTGTACTACCTTCGATACGTGTGGAGTTGAAATGTGACCGAGCGCGCGCTCCGAGTAGCTCCATGCAGAAGAGGATTGAAACTTACCTGTTGCAGGAATGCTGGTGTTCAAGGCGCGGGACTGCACAACACTACCGGATCCTTTGCACTAACTCCTGAGGTTGCCAAGCCGTCGCGGTGAGTCACACTTCACCTCGATCTCACCCACGCATTTAAACCCTTGCGGTGAATATGTAAATCTGGTCTCGTTCTTGCTCGGTGGCTGCTGCAGGGCTCAGGCGTGACTTTTTTTCCCGGGTCTCGAATCACACCAACGCAAAATGGAAGTTACATTTACTTCATCATATTCGAGCCTCCTCCTAAGTAATCTTTGTTTGTAAAAGCGCACCTGTCTGTACTGTAGCTCTCAAAATGTATGGAGTTAGGCACACATTTAACTCTTATATGATATCTATTGTAGAGTTTTCTTATATTAATAATAATTCTTAACTTCTGAGGTGTCTTTAGATTCCAGTTCTTTTAAATCATAAACTAATAATAATAGGTTTCCATGCAGAAACATGACTGTACAGTAGCCGATATATAATTCCAAAACTTTTTTTTTACACATTTCTTTTACTCCTTGTACTTAGAATTTTAATCATATTTAGCTAAATATTGTAACTACAAAATTTCCTCCATAAATTATTTCCATTGAAACTGTATTTACTGTTAAAAATGTGGCAAAGCTTATATACTTCTGTATATTTTCCAAAGCAAGTCAAACCATATCAAGTCATTTTCAACTATTTATTTATTTATCATTTTTATACTACATAGAATACTGTAAATTACTTTACATTTTCGAGTAAAGAAACAGAAGAAAGAACCAGACAAAACCACCGAGCACGTTGTGCGACAATGTCGAAAGTGCTGAAACGAATCTCACGCTAGTTGTTATGTATAAGCGGAAATGTGGAAACAGCTGTGAAGCTGGGTTACTGGACAAAAAAAAAAAGCACCTTCGATTTCAATAATGTTGCAGTTGCATTTTACTAAAGATACGCTGCCCGACAGTGTGAGCAGTGATTTTCAGACCCTGAATAAATTCAGTGAGCAGGTAAGAAGTTAATATCCTAAGGAACGACACTGTTGTCTGTTGACGGATATGTGTAGCTTCTGGCTAACTCACTAGCATATGTGCTGTGCTGTTATGTGGGTTATTGCTGTCATCCCCTTTACTGCTTTCTGAATGAAAAATGGAGACAAGGTGTTGTTTAGTGTCTTCACAAGATCCACGGTTTATTTAATAACATTTAGACAACTGTGCTGATATTCGGTGTATTAGCACACATGCTTGTACAGTAATTTATTGCTGAATCATGATCACAAGACACTAGAAGTTGGTGGAAATGCATTAAAGAAATAACAACAGAATGAAACACACAGTGCAACTGCTTCAACTCAACCCTATGCTGCCCTGGCATTAACTAATAGTAACTCTTCATTAAATGATAATTACAAATATATCCCATTACTGTAGGTTACAATTAAATATTGTCTCTAATCATCATGTTTAAACTTTTTAAGTTGATTATTTGCCTGATTGGTGAGTTTTCAGCATCCCGTATGTTACATCTTGTTGTTTACTTGCTAAAACTGTCACAGTCCAAAGTTCAAGAAGAGAAGACGTTAATGGCCACCCAGAGAACTACAGTGCGACATTTTCTTTGTGTTTTTTCTTTTTTCTTTTTTTCATTTCCTTCAGACTTTAACCAGCTGAAAAGTTTCATAAAATTGGACTTATTATATGGTTAAATGATCATGATGTACTGCCTGGTCAAAAAAATAAATAAAAAAGCCACCATTTCAGGAGGGTCAAATTATTGGGCTGCGTCAAGCAAAGAAAACAACTAAGGAAATTTGAAGTTACTGAAACTGGGTTCGGAATCTTACAACACATTATCAAAATCTGGAAGAAGAGTGCTGAACTGTCACCTTTGTGGAAGACATATGGTTAGGGGGGGAAAAAATCATGAATGGAGATCCCTTAACCACTTAAACACATGGTGCGATGAGAACTCACATAAATGGGACTAGACAGCTGTGTGGTAATAATCTTCTTGCTCTTATGTGTCCATCATGAATAGTGGCCTCTGTACAAGCCTCTGGAAGAAGCGTTATGTTCTATGGAGTTTTCTTTCCCTGATAGCACAGATAATACAGGGTGTGTGGAGGGGGTGCTGCATGGAGGTTTAGTGGTTTGCACTGTCACCTCACTTGTCCAAGGTTAGGGGGTCAAATCTGGCCTGTGGTCTGTGTGTCTGGAGTTTGCATGTTCACCCTGTGCTTAGTGAGATTGATTGGTGTTTCCAAAGTGTTTCTACTGTTGAAATGGGTGTGTGAATGTCCGTGTATGTTTTGTTTGTCTTCTGCGATTGGTTAATACCTTATCTCCGTTGTCTCCTGTCTTGTGCCCTGTGGTCCCCTGGATAGGCACCAGGCCTCTGAGATCTTACAACTTGTAGTGGTATGGAATATGAATGAAATACAAGATATCCCAAAAGCCTCTATATACACAGTAAAATCTCTAGTGTTGATCTGACACTTTCAGAGTTCATTATTTTGCCATGTATGGAAAATGAACCCTTTTTAATGAAATATAAGTTTATTTACAAAATATCCTCTACATGATTATAATTTCTTGGTCAGCACATACAACAATGTTTCTTGCACTTTTGCGAAACTCATGGCAATTGTGTTGTGTGTTTAATGTGCTCGACATCACAAAGTTGTGGCAGCTTCCCGGTATAGCTGCTGGAAGATATTTTGCTAAAAGTGTTGGTTTTCCCTAAGTATGGAGGCGTTTGTGACACCTTGTGTACACTGCTCCTCCAAAAAAAAAAAGTTACGTTCTAATATTTCATTGGACTGCCTTTTACTTTAATCATGGCATGCATTCACTATAGTGACAGGAAGTTTAAATCATTTTAGTGACTCAGTTCTTTGAATATCGTTCATCAAAATGAACAAATCTTTTTTTGAGTCATTTAGTTCATTTCGTTCTTTTGATCAAAAATAAAATGTTGCATTTTCAATAAAAAGACTCCTAATATGTCTACATACACAAATTATGGCTATAGTTCCAGTAATAAAAATATTACAATGCAGCTAAGGACATATTATAATAAAGAGAATGAGTAGCTCACCTCTCATATCTTCCAGCTTGAGTCGTTTGTTCTTTTGAATCTATTGCACCACATAGCGTCTATGGGAGCCACGTGACAATGGAA
>JAQQZT010000015.1:13609466-13623790 GCA_030068275.1 Clarias platycephalus | reverse complement strand
ATATTTACACATTAAGTTTACTGAAAGTAAAAACAGTTGAAAGTCAGAGGACGTTTCTTTTTTTTGCTGAGTATATGAACAGAGGGACAAAAATGTTCATTCATCATGAAGGCTTGCAAACTGAATTTCTCAGAACATTATGTGAGTTCAAGTTGCGTGAAACTAAGGAAGGCAGCAAGCCCAGAATAAATTCTCTGGATGGTTCTGAAAACCTGCATTGATCGCCCAACCCTGATGCTAACCACTATTTTTAACCTGTCCTTACATTCCATATGTCCAACTGTACCCAAATCATCCACTCCAGCTAAGCAGAATAAATGATGTCCAATGGCCCTGACCTATCTGGTGATGAAGTGCTTCAAGAGACTCATCATCAACTACCTCATCTGCTCCTCTTTATCAATCACACTACCCACTCCAGTGTACCTACTATCAAATAGAGCCACAGATGATGCAATTTCCCATGGCGTACACACCACACCACGTCATTTTACCATGGGAAAGGGGAACAGTGTAAGACTGGTATTTAATTACAGTTCTGTGTTTCTAACTCTGCTTTGAGTTCTGGACATTTTAACTGGTCAGCCACAGTTGTTGAAAGAAGGTGGCTTACCTCAAACACTCTTAACACTCCAATGACCAAAGGCTGTAGTTTAAGCCTTGGGGTGAACTCTCTATCCACATACAACTGTGTATGAATCCTGGCACTGTAGTGTAAGTCTGATCATCAAGAATGATGAAAAAGCCTATGTAAATGAAATGGAGGGGCCATTCCAGTGGTGTCTTGTTCCTAATGTTAACAAGACTAAGCAACATTAGAAGAAGAAACATTTCTCATCTCTGCCCATTTCTCACCCCACACACTGCTGTCATACTTTCATACATGCACTGGTCATCTCTCACATGTGCTCTAGAGTCTTTGTAAGGCTGCACTCAAATCTCCATGTGATTTTAAATATTTATAACACTTGGCGGTCCGGGTTCGATTCCTGGCCAAGCTCGATTCCCGTCTCTGTGTGCATGGAGTTTGTATGTTCTCCCCGTGCCTGGTGGGTTTCCTCCCACAGTCCAAAGACATGTAGGTTAGGCTAATTGGCGTTCCCAAAATTGCCCGTAGTGTGTGAATGGGTGTGTGCCCTGTGATGGATTGGCACCTGTCCAGGGTGTACCCTGCCTCGTGCCCTAAGCCTCCTGGGATAGGCTCCAGGTTCCCGCGACCCTGAATACAGGATAAAGCGGTATAGAAGGTAAGTGAGGTTATGTCTATTGTTTCATTTAATATTGTTTTAATGTTATTTACTACACAACATTATTAATTTATCCCTTGTTTAAATTGTACAGCGACCTTGGGTGACTAGAAGGACACCTATATAAATATTATTACTATTATTATTATTATTATTATTATAAGGTAACAGTTGAGGACATACTTTTATGAACAACAGGATACCGGTGGAGGAACCAAACATTTTCAGGTACCACAGTGTACACGGGAATATGGGCCTGTCATGGAACACTTCAACTACATTACGTGAGGGGACAAAATGGGACTGGACTGATAAACACACACACTCACACACACATACACACACACACACACACACACATGCGCACACAATCACCGAGATTAACTCAACTACCTTAAAACATTGAAACTGGACTGATAAATTAACACACGCGCAAACACACTGATTAACATCCATCAAACAATTGTGCACACCAACCTGTAAATGCTCTTTTGCACAATATTCATTTACTTGCTCATTTGCACAAACTATTTTTTATCTTTGCTGCTACTTATAATGAAGGTTTACTACTTACTGTTTCTCTTCCCACTCCCTCAACTCATTACCTCATTATCACAAAGTATTGATATGTCCTGTTCATTCTGTTAACTTAAAATGTCTAGTCTTGTCTCAGCTTGCCGGCTAATTAGGTTTCTAAGTTAGCTAGTTAGTTGTTTGTTAATTTATGTTGTTAATTTATGTTGTCTTGTCAATCTGTCTTGTATCAGCTAGTCAGCTAATTAGGTTTCTTAGTTAGCTAGTTAGTTTTTGTTCATTTATGTTGTATGTAGCGTCTTGGTCCTGGAGGAACGTTGTTTCGTTTCACTTGTGTGCTAAACTATATGTGGTTGAAATGACAATAAAAGCCTACTACTACTACTACTAAAAAGGTGAGTACAATGTCTTTACTATCTGCTTAAACTGAAGATTTAATGAGTATGAAAGTGATGTAAATTAGATGCTATAGCCTAACCACATCTGAACACATATGGGAAATTTTGGACTGGCATTTTACAAAGCACTCTTTGTAATGTATTATCTACCATCAAAAACCCCTGTAAAGGAAAAATGTCTTTAGGAAAAATCCCTCCAGTTCTAGACATTGAGTGAATCCGAAGTTCGCTTCAAAAGTATTGGAACAAAAACGTCAATTCTTTTAGGTTTTACTAAAAAAAAAAAAAAAAAAGACATTTTGGTTTCAAACCAAAAGTCGAATATTAGATGATCCATCGATATTTCAGCTTCTATTGCTTGATATTTCATTCTAGATGGCATAAATAACTTAAAACAGGACACAATTGTCCTTCAGTGTATAGCAAAAACATAAGAATTAACCTTGCCTGTTACAGTATGTTTGGATGGGGCTACAACTAATTTCTTCTACATGTGATGTTGCTCTTCTGCTAATTTCTAATTACCTGTCTATAACTAGGGTTGATGTGTTCAGAGAGGTTAAACCTATTGTATGGGTTTCTAGATGTGTGCTAGGTAAATAGTGTGGATGTCAGTGATAATCCACATACACTCCACTGGACACTTTATGGTCAAAAGTTTGTTGATACCAGACCATAACTCTCGTGTGTGCCTTTTGAAAACCCAGATCTAGATTTAGCCCTCTCTTTCCTGGTATAATAACCTCTTCTAGGAAGGCTTTCGACTATATTTTTGAATATGCCTATGGGAGGGATTTGCCCATTCAGCCACAAACTATTAATAAGCTCAGGCATTGAAAGGTGTTTAGTGGGTTTGAAGTCAGGGCCCTGTGCAGGTCCTTTGAGTTCTTCCACAACAATCTTGGCACATTATGCTTCTATGAACCTCATTTTTGTCCACAGGGGCATTGTTATGCTGTATCAGGCTTGGGCCAGCCCCTGTAGTTCCAGTGAATGGAAAATGTATTGTGACTACATACAAAGACATCCTATACAGTTGTGCTTAATGTAGCTTTGTGACAACACTTTGGGAAAAGGCCCATAGATAAGAGTGATGGTGAGGTTTTCATAAACCTGTAACCTTACAGAATAAATTAGGGTTGAAGGTTAAAGAGTGAAAGAGTATAAAAGTGTCAGGAAAACAAGAGTACAATATGATATTACATAAAAACTATTTTACCTTTTTTTTTTTTTTTTTTTAAGATCAGCATTTTTATGATATTTGGAGTATATGTTCTAATTGCTGCTGTCTGGAAATGCCTCTGCAACCACATGGCAAGAGCTTATTGGAACTTATTTACGGGCAAAGCTTAATTTTAATTATATAATTGTTTCAAGTTTACCCAACATGGGACAGCGGTATAATATTCCACACTGATTTATTAGAGTAACAGACCAAATTATTCTCTTCTTCTATAGGTATCTACCATATGAGTAAAATAGCATTCATACATTTCATGTGCATACCAGGTCCTCTGTGGCTCTGGGCGCCATCTTGATTATAGAAGATGGATAGAAGATCATTAAATAGCTATTATAGCAGCATGGAGTCTTAGGACAGAACAATAATGAGGTGCAATGCCAGGGATCGATGGGTGTTTGGCTGCTTGTTGTTTGAAGAGTCTATAGCTGCCCTAGTTCTGCATTTAAATAATATGCAATGTTCATTGTTCATGCTATATTCATAATACAGTAGATTAAAATTCCAATTAAACTTTGGCAAAACATTGGGCCATGAACCAAATAACTGGCTGTGTGACAAATCTATTTATTTGTCTCTTTAGTTTTCTGATATATTGATGTCAAATTATTATAAGTTTATTTGGAAACCAGGTTGCATTTGGAAAATCAGGTAGTATGTAACAAAAATCACAGTTAATTTTATCATGGATTATTAAACATTATAAAAGTTTCTAAACCGGTTCTTTCAACTGAATAATTTGTCAAAACACAGTGATCCAGGTAATGACTTAACATGGAGTGTAAGAGCAAGTTCTGTATTATGGATACTGTATATACATCAACAATGCATATCATTACACTACTGTATATCACATTTCATCTCAGCAGTGACTCCAGATTGATTGTTTGTGTAAACACAAATAATTAAGGACAAATTCAATTTTATCATTATAGCCTAATAGCCAATCGTATTTACTTTAGACATCCATAGGCCGAGGCTATGTATGGTGATTTGGCGTCACATGTCTGTCTTCTGTTGTGGCATTAGCATTAGTGATGTTAGGAATTAGATTTTACAACACTGACAACATGTTTTCCTGTTTATGAACACTTTGTGTCAGTAAATGTGCACGCTGACTGAATCATGCAAACAGACAACAGTCGGTATGTTTGCTGACTATGCTATGTCTGTGCCGTTAGACCCCAATTGGTAATCGGAGAAGACCGGCACAGAGTACCTACACACACATGCAGCACCCTGTACAGACCACCCCCACACAACCTTTCATAAACAGTGACATCACAGACATCAACAGATCAACAGATAGACGCAACTGTCTTTTAGAGGAGATATGAACTGGACATACTGTAAAGGCAATTATTAAATCTGCCAGTGACAAACCTACTGAGCCGAATCTTACCTATCAACATATCCTGGCTTGACTTCCAAAGTATTATTCTTCTACTTTTAAATATGATGATAACTACAAGGCATTTATTAAATAATAAAGGGCCGGTAGTAGAAAAGCTCACTGAAGCAGTGAAAGGTTTGAGTTCAGTTCCAAACGCACCGAGTCAGTAACACGTCAAAAAAATACCTTCATTGTTTATATAAAAGTTATCTATGTTGTAAGGTGTTGAAAATATAATCTCGTAAGTATCTGAGCACACATTAGATTCATACTTGGATAGGAATCGAAACCAACACATTTGAAGTAAGAAATAAACAAGAAATTTTCAGTTGTGAAAATCGTCCTAGCTTCCAAAACCTGCAGAATGGGTGCAAGCCAAACAAGCAGTTGTGATTTCAACAGACAGGGTGACATACATGTTAGAGAACAGGGATAAGTGGGCTAACCGCAGGTCACTGACCGCTCATCTATTGGGCCAGCAGCACAGAAAGGGGAAAAAGAAGCAGGGAGAGAAACAGGAGAGTTTTGAAACCCACTTTCACTTCCTGAAGTGAGAGGCTATTTTGATACAGCCCTGCTGTCAGGTGGTTTTGCTGAAAGAGGACTACATGTTCTGCAGAAAAAGAATAAGCAGAGAAAGATGAAGCAATGGTTTATTAAAACCGTCCCAAAGGGGAAATTGTATTGCTGTTTTAAATACATATTAAGGGGGAAACTACTGTGGTATTGTGAGCTTATGTGTTTATAGTGTCACAAGACTTTTAAAACTAAGGTTTGCTTCATCTCATAGAGTAGCCATTGTAAAATCAAATATGTGATACGTTATATGGGCAATGGTTTATGGATTCCTGAAAATCATACACAAAAATTAGGTTTTCCCAAACCATTGCCAAAATGTTGGAAGTACAAACTTTATTATTCAATTTTCCTTTATTAGAGTTATAGGGCACGGTGGCTTAGTGGTTAGCACTGTCGCCTTGACCCTGCAGGGTACAGATTTGATTCATGGCCAGGTTCGATTCCCGCCTCCGTGTGTATGAATGTGCATGTTCTCTCTGTAATTGGCTCTACCCAAATTGCTAGTGTGTGAATGAGTGTGTGACTATTTGTGCCCTGCGATGGGTTGGCACCCCATCCAGGGTCTACCACGCCTCTGCATTAGGGCTCCTGGGATAGGCTCCAGACCCTCCCAACCTTGAATATGGGATAAAGTGGTATAGAGTTAGGTTTCATATCATAATATTTCTTAAACAAGTTAACACATGTCTTAGAGCTCCACCAACGTGTGTCTGTTAATGCTCCAGTTGAAATAAAATCAGATTATGCATTTTTCCTTCCCTCGAATTTCCATTCATTTTTCTCCTCCTCCAAATGCACTGTCTATGCAAATGAGCTACTGCTGAGCCATAGACTACCAGAGAACAGCAGAGTTAAGCAACAAGCCAGGGGACTGGAACTTCTTCTATGAGGTCACAGTAGGGGAAAATCTCAATGGCTTTTGTAAAGTCCTGGCTAATACAAACATGGGGGAGGGGAGGGGGGGGGTAGGAAATTATTTATTTCATGTTTTTTTGGTTGTACACACATTCTGAAGCACCGTTTGTGTATGTGTAATGTCTTTAGTTTAATTAAGGTATTGGAATGCCAACCAGACATCAGACTTCTTCCCTCAACATCATGTAACAGACCTCACTATTGCTTTCGTAGCTGAATACACAGCTCAGAAAACACAACATTTAGAATCACTGGGAATAAAAGATTCCATAAAAGATCTAATAATTTTTAATTTATTATGTTTTTTAGTTTTGCAAGATATTTCCCCATTATAGAAAATTTTCTTAAATTTGCCAGATTTTTCCTGCAGAATCTCTCTCTGGTAGATCATTCATGAATTATTTATTATGACACAAAACTATTTAAATTATACATGATTTTAAATAATATTAAGATACAAATACATAGGCATGCAGAATGCCACAAATACAGTATATTACTTATATCCTTTTATTTTGCCTTTCAACATCATACAAAAGATTTTTGTTTTACCTCATTTCATTTCATTTTGTAAGCTTGCAGTCCTGGAGAAATTATATTTCCTTGTTGCCACATGTGTGAAATTTTGAAAAAAGGGAAGAAAGCCTTTCAGAAAAAAGGTTATAGATAAAGTCGTAGTTCTTTCTTTTCTTCTTTTAGCTTTGCTGACATTAATGGTCCTCCTATCAATTTCAAATTTCTAAGTAAAGTAAAGCATAAACCAAAATAAATTATCTTGTGGATTTTTTTTTATAATGCTGATTTTCTTAGTACTCATGCTAGTATATCTGACACAGCTAATTTAGCATTTAATGACACCAACAAAACTTCATAAAAGTACCCACCCACTAAACTGTGAAGGAAAAGATGAACAAAAGTTATTTTTACTCACTTCTACATCAATCTAAAAATATTTAGCAGTTTACCAGTATCCAAATAATGTGCATCGGGTTTTACAAAATTGCTTGGCCATTAAAACTGATTTGGATTCTGCATTAGTGTAATTTTCCATCAGCTAAGGCATTTATTTATGGTTTAATGCTATGTGCAGACAAACCAGGTTTTACTGTATATGGCAGTACTTGACAGATACCAATCATATTGTCTTATTAATGGAAATAATATAAAATCGCTCCATTTCACAAGGTTTTCTTAGATGATGTATTCTTGATAAAGCCTACTTAAGTGGTTTTTGATGAGGGAATTTGCTGAATGCTGTTAACATCATACCATCATAACTGATTTAACCTTGACAGCATATTCCATGTACAGAAATGCAGTAGTCACTGTAGCTTGTATCATTTCAACTTAATTAGTCAAGCTCTACAATAGTTTGTGTTTTTATGTTTATGTGTATTATTTCAGAAACAAGCACTTATCTAAAATTAGAAGTTTTTCATGAATACCAAGATTTTTGTGTAAATTAACCATTTATGAACAAATCTATCCTGGCCCCACTAATCACAACAAACAATTACGCTAAATTTCTTCACTTTGTTTGTACAGTAGCTTTGATTAGCTAATGATATCAAATTAATACATTTTGCATACTCAATAAAATGTAGCTTTATGTTATTGTAGCTACACATATGACTTTTTGTAGCTGGATCAATGACAAACAAATGCTGATTAAGTGTATGACATTGTTGTTAGATGTAAATCTTAGAACTCAGGCCCTACACTGACATCCACATGATGGATTCGTTTTTTACACAATCCAAAGTTGCCACCCCAATAAATTATTGGGTCTAATATGGAAATCCCACTGTACTTGTCTGGTATCACATTTCAACATTTACCTGAGAGCCCTTCATACTGTATTCACAGCCCTCTAATGGGCCATGTGTAGTGTAGTGTACTGTACATGACAGCTAGTGTTCTTCATTTGAAAGTTGCTTTAATACAGTGATGCTGTTATCAGGTATTACTTTTTCTAGTTTCCCTTAACACAAGAATAAAAAGATTACATAAAATTCAAATAAATTAAATTCGTATTAAATTTGTACCTGCTGTAACATCGGGACATCAAATCCAATTATTCCTTTCAATGATTTTAATCATAATACAATAAATTTTAAAAATCAACTTTATTTTTCTGGTTGCTAAAGAAATACTATAAAGCTGGGAAACAGGTAAAGGTGTTCAGGATTATTTTTTTCTCCTTTAATATACTAGAATTATGATTGATGCTGCACTTAAACTCTGAAGAAAAGCAGAGGACTTTAGAAACGTGATGCACTTTTCTGTTTTGAGGGGCGGTGAATGTATGCATATCAAAAAGACTGGTACAAAAAGTGTGGGCTGCACAGTGCATGTCAGAGGGAGCACGACAGCTTAGCACTTGACATTCAGGAGAAAATAAGACACGGAGCTGATGAGGGCTTTGCAAACACGAGCTTGTGTTTTATAACTGGCCACCACCGACCCACGACCAGCTGCTCATCATCACAGACCCCCACTGTCGCCTGGAAATACTGTGTTCCAATGACTTCATAATAGGCTACTAATGGGACTTGAGTCTTTTGGACATTTAAAGTGAGAAGTGAAAAGCGACTGGGAGTGTGTGTGTATGTGTGTGTGCGTGTGTGACAGTAGGGTGCAGCTGCTTTGTGTTGGTTTGGGGTGCATTGAGCACTTCCTGGATTTGAGAGTCCGCGCGCCCAGTCCCGTCCCTGTCACTGTCACGCGCGCGCCGGGACATTTTTCGCTACCACGCGTCGTTTATTTTCACTGGATTTATACGGAAACGCGTATGTTTCATCACTTGTGTGAATGCGTACGATTCCGTTGTCCGTTCCGCGCGTAGGTCTGTCCGGGACGGCGGCTCATTCTAACAGGTGGTAAGCGATTTCAGGTGGAGCTCAGCACAGCAGCAGGGTGTACAGGCTACTACTCGCTTTATCACCAGCGTCCGGAGCTCAAACAAAAGACTTTAACCGCTATCGTCTTATAGGTTTATTATTATTATTATTATTATTATTATTATTGGGATTGTCCCAGTAAGTCATATTGCCGACAGATCGGGGCAATTAGGTGGAGAATCTGAGCTACAGAATACAGGTGGGGTAGAGTGAGACATATAGCCTGTGTTTTTTTTTTTTTTTTTCATGTTGGACTGGTAGGAAATCAGCCCCCTCCCCTGTGTTCCTCTGAGAGAACCCAGCACTAATATTTTGTTCCGTTTTTCCATTGGGACAGACAGGGAGAGAAACGGCTCAGCAAACAGGTGCGAGAACGGACGCGGGCACGGACGCACGCGCGCACTCCTGCCTCATTGTCTGACCGGGATACACCTTATCTGCTGAAGGTCCGAGTGCGCGAGCTCGATATTTCTCATTCACAAGGGGAAAAACTCGGCTCGTATTTGGAAATAGCGCATTTTTAAAGTCCCTTTTTTCCGTTTCGGAGGAGCAATAGCAGAACAGAAGGTAAAACAGAGAGAGGGACACACACACACACACACACACAGAAAGAGATGTCAGGCAGGAAGCACAACGCGGATTCCTCGAAGAGGAGCCCGGTACCGACCGACACCGAAATGTTCGGTGAATTTCAGGACTGGTGCCTTCGCACTTACGGAGACTCGGCCAAGACAAAGACCGTGACCCGGCGCAAATACGACAAAATCCTCCAGGCGCTGTCTCTGGCTGAGGACTCGGACGCCTACGCGGATGCCAGCCACATCAACGCCAAATTTAAGTTCTGGGTTAAATCCAAAGGCTTCCAAGTCGGGAACGGCGACAACCAGAGAGAGCGGAATGGGAAATCCGACAGACCCGTGCTGTACGTCCCCATCAAGGCAACGGTTAGTAGGCTACGAGTGCGTCCCCCCCCCACTCCTCCTCCCTCTTATCTTGCTTCGTGGCTTTGTGCGTAATAGCCCCTAGCGTATTTGCCTATGCAAATAAATTCGTAGCCAGCCGTACGCAGGCACGTATGATTAACACAATGGCATCATTTTCAGGAAAGCATAAAAAAAAATAAAAACATACTCTGACCCTTATTGCTGGAGAGTCCAGCACACTTTTGTGACACACCTGGGCCATGAGATGACCCTTCTATACACTCAGAGGCGCGTACTCAACCTGGTGTCAGGAAATCGATTGTTTATGCGTTCCTGGACGCCATAATACCGTATTAAATATTACATAATGCTTGGTACATTATACAAGCGGGGATTTAATTGATTATCCTGAATTAAACCACTTTGCACAGCACAGGTTTGGTCCTGCATGGAGAATCTCCTGTCCTGGTTATTTTAGCCTTTCCTCTGCTCCAGCAGCACTTCACCACAGGAAGTGCTGCTAATTGGCTGACTAATTGATTCAGGTGTGTATGAGCAAAAAAAAAAAAAAAAGCCTTCAGAAGTTTTGGCATCCTGTAGGCTTTTAAATACCACAGCTTGGGCAGGTATTCCACAGTGCGCTGAAAAAGTTTGTAAAGATATCAATAATGGAGTAGCGCGCGCGGGACTGTTGGAATATGTTACTGTACTATTAAACACCCGCCCAAGGTTTTAGTTCACTGCCGAAATAGCTATAGCGAACGATTCCATCCTTCATAAACTAGTGTCCATTAAACTGTCCCGCCGCGGGATCGCGCCACGAGTGTGTGCACACGTGCTCAGCTTTTTAGTCTTAGTGATCTCCAATAGACTTAATCCAATCTGCATACGGACATAATGTGTTGAAGTCGTGTAGCAGTTTCATGCTGAGGAGCCACAGGAGTACGTATACACACCTAACACGCGATACCATTCTGGGTATAGTTTTAGTAGCAGCGCTAATCTCCTCCACCTGCACCAAATAAGCAGGTTTAAGAGCTTGCTCTGCTTCGTGAAGCGCATGACATGCAGGCTGGGATCAAACTCTGCAGGTTAGACCAGTCCACCAGACTCACCCTAATATATAGTTTTTATAATTTGTTGATTTTTTTCATATAAGCATATTAAGCATATTAATGCAAATACAAAAAGACATGCCATTTGTGTATGTGTATATATATATATATATATATATATATATATATATATATAAAATGTGTGTATTTTGGACACACTATATTTTAAGCAAGTCATATTGTTTGCTGTTTGAACAGTATGATGAATGTGTTAATCTACTTGTACAAGATGTTACAACAGGCAAACAACACATACACCTGCTGGGCAGATATTTGACTCCTCTTACCAAAATGTTATGGACGTGTGAGTGCATATGCACATGGGTGTGAAGAGGCAGGAGTGGTAGGCCACAGCAAGAGATTCATCTCCGTTACTTCAGTACAGAATATAGATCTTTTTTGCTCTCTGCGTACCCCTGATGATGAATTGGCTGCCCCAGATTCACCCAGCTTATTCAGAAGCCATTCTCTCTCCTCTCTCTTGCTCTCTCTGCTCCTTTTCATCCCCCTTTCTTCACTCTCCAATTGACTTCAATTAGGCCCCTTGGAGAGAGCTGAAAGGTTTGATTTTTGGCTGATGTTAGGGCTGATGAATGGGCGATTCTACCACACAAAGGGACAGGCTTGTCACTGCTTGTTACTGCTCTTACACAGATGCAGCAGGCAAACCTCTTGCTGCTTGATTGACAGTTCAGGGTCATTTTGGATTGTGCAGTGCTGTATATAGTGAGAATATAATGCTTTCTATTGATCTAAACACCCTCACCTATGTGGTCATTCAAGTGACCTTAGCAGAAGAGCTGCCCGGTTATACACACTTCAACAAGAGAGTCAAGTGTCTTGTTTAAAAAATAAAAAAAGTCTCATGTTCGGGGTTTGCAATATGACTTACTGTATCTGTACCTGTATATCTAGATAACTATATGAAAACTAAAACAGCAACTAATCTACTGTGCAATATACTGTATTCTTAAACATAACTCAGTTTATTTGCTGTATATAATGCAGTAACTGAAATAAAATCCCAAAAGTTTCACTATCTGGAAATTAGGCCAAAGCAATATATTATTGACCTGCTTCAGAAGAGCCTTAAAAAAAACCCCTCAAATTTGTGTGTTTAACCCAAATTAAAATCCTACATTTTGTGGTGTGATGTTGAATATTCCATTATGTAGGCTGTGACCATCAAGTGTGATAATTGTACCGTGTCCCATACTTAATTTTTCAGCAGATTGAGTACATAATTCAGGCGTTATATTAAGTGGTTCTCATCCCCAGTGCTGGAAGATCACTGCCCTGTACATTTTAGTGATTCTCATCTACCAGCACACCTGATTTAACGAATCAATGAATTAACATTTTCTTAATTCAAATGGGTGTGGTAGAGCGGGGAAACACTAAAATATGCAGTGCAGTGGGCTTTCAGGACCTTTTCACTTTTATGTATTTCTGCATACAGTATGTGAAGTGTAACCAGGTTTTTATCCAAGTCTTCAACGTAGATAAAGAGATCACAGTTAAGGAAATACCTCAACAAAATTATAGTTATTGCATTTATTCATTGAGAAAAATTATCTAATGTAAAATGTTTTTATCAGAAATAGGTCAACCTTTACTTTCAGTCAAACTTGAACAGCAATAGCTTCAAGCAAATGTTTACTTACAAAATTGCTTCAGCTCAGTGATTATGGTGGCTTTTATTGCATGAACTATTCTGTTCTATTTGGGTTCTTCCACAGCATTCGTAATGGGTTACGGTCAAGACGTTGACCCGCCATTCCGAAATGTTAAATTTTTTCTGCTTTAGCCATTTCTTTGTCTTCCTTAAGTGTTTAGGCTCATTGTCTTTCTGTATGACCTACATATGGTTAAATGCATAGTTAAATTTCAGTTCATAGACGGACACAATTGACATTCTTCTTTAGAATTTACTGGTACAATCTAGAATTCCTAGGTTCATTAATAATGGGAAGCGGTCCTGGACCTGAGGTGTCGAATCATCCCCAAACCATGGTACTGCTGACCCCCCCCACCCCCCCAAGCTTCACAGTTGGAATGAGATTTTTCTGTTAAAATGCAGTGTTTGGTTTTCACTAACATATTGCTTTTGGAATTATCTGTCCAAACTCATTCAATATGGGTCTGTAATATCTCTGTGGTCTTGAGAGAACTTCTTTTTGGAGAGTAGTGGCTTCAATGTTTTGTTTGCATGATGGTGGACTCATGAACATTGACATTACTGGGCAAGTTTGCCCTGGACAAACTTGATAGGGCAAGTGTGCCCTGTAGGTTCTTAGATGTTACCCTGGGGTTTGTGTGCAACTTGCTGTGATATTATTTACTTCACCATGCAGCATTTCTGTTTGCTGGATGGTTACCCCTTGGGTCACTTTGATGTCAGTGCCCTCACTGGATTGCTGGAGGTCTGATGACCTTTTTGACCTTGTTTAGTTTTTTATTTTTATGTCCTTAGGCACCGCCTTTGAGGCATTGTACTCCTATGAACCTGTGTGGTGAAAAGCCGAGTTTAAGTTCTTGAAACAAGACGTGCCTTCAGATCTCATGCCAGATAATCATCTCTTAGATTTAAACACCTAACCTGATATTTAGCATTATCATTTTGTTTAAAATATAGCCAAATTACATTTATTTGTTTAATTGCATACTCTTTATCTATATTTAGGACTTCGGTGAAGATCTGATTACATTTTAGGTCAAATGTATTCAGAAATACAGAAACCTGGACCTTTCACCTTTCACATTTCTTGTGTATTAGGAACCACAAGGTTCTTGGGTTTAATTATCTTTTCTGTCAAATAAGGTTTAAGTAGAACCTCTTTAGGAAGCTACGATCCCATAAGTGTAGTTAGCAGGTATTATTAAAGCAGTAAAATATATTGTAAGTTGCTGGAAGTTTTAGGGAAAAAAAATAATAGTGCTTAGGCTTGACTGTGTGTAAGTGTGTGTACTATATATATATATATATATATATACCCCACTTTGCAGTTATTTATTTGTAAAAAATGTTTGGAATCATGTATGATTTTCGTTTCACTTCTCACGTGTACACCACTTTGTAT
>JAQQZT010000015.1:13590145-13600206 GCA_030068275.1 Clarias platycephalus | reverse complement strand
CACACACACACACACACACACACACACACACACACACACACACACACACACACACACACACACACACATGCACACTAATAATCCATTTAGTACTGTTTAGTGTCTATTTAGCTATGATTCGTCATGTTTGTTACACCATGTAAAGTTTGGGAAGATTGGATTTGGATTTCGGATTTGTCATTGAGGATTGTTGGCTAAGTTTGTCAGGGATGATGAGTCTATTGTGATGTAACCAACTTAACTTTAAAATGTGCACTAATCCATTCTCCAAGTCTCCAGCATCAAAGCCTATTCACATGTATAGAAACAAAAGGGTTCCAGTGAGCCATGGGAAGTATTACCATATAAGGAATGAAGAACTGCAAAAAGGGGCTTGCTTTATGCACATGTGACATAGAACAAATAGAGATGTAAGAGATAGAAGCATGGAAAATTTCACACAATATCAGAAAACCCCAACACTAGCATTGCGTGTTTTACATTCTTTCCCCAGGTTTCTACCAGTTCATTCTAGCAATTAAAAGCACTGGCCAGGCTCCCAGAACCTCTCTTTTAAAACATTTTTGAGTCTATAGATGTGATAACCTGGTCATTAAGTATATTCTGGTCATCAGCTGGCTTCTTTTTATTGCCACCTTACATTTCTGACTTTAGACCGGACCAGCTGAAGCAACCCCAGATCAAAACACTGAATCACTTCATGCATTACTTTCATTATTAAACAAAGATCTGATTCACAAAAAGCGTTCACAAAAAAAAAAAGTTGAAAGTTTAGCACTATCACTATATGTATTAATAATGTGTTGGACAGCTCTTAACCCAATACCAGTCATTACAAATCTCTGTAGGTATTGTCTACAGTTAAAAAAAAAAAAAAAAAAAAGGAGAGAGAAATTGATGAGCTGATTTTATTTGGGTAGACCTGTATCTCTCCATAGCAGGGAAGGTGACATCACAAAAGTGAATAATATGGCATCTAGAATTTCAATATCAATGGTTACAACAGTGACACAGTAACTTTTAGATCGATATTTCCCAGGTCACTAAGTAAGAATCATAAGGATGGAAGGAAGGGCCAGAATATTTACACTTACTCCTTTAGGGTTTTTGATTATTTTTCAGCAATTTCCAATGTCGGTATTAACTGACTTGTCATAGTCTGTAGGCCTTCTTCAGCATGACCACGTCCGTCCGTCCATCCGGCCGTCCATCCATCCATCGTTTTTCCCTACCTTTTATTGTGACATAGCAGCTTAAACTGTTTTGGGAAGAAAAAGAACACAACATACAGTAATCTGGTTGCACTCTTTTATGGTGGAGCATGTGTCTGCAAACCAATCACCTTTAACTCCTGTTCAGAAGTAATTGTCATATACCGTGCAAGAACAAAGTGATGGTCAGCTGTTTCTATAAAAGTTCCTAGAACCTTTTTTCGTTTTATTCTGATTGCTGAAGTGATGGTACACATAAGGGCTTGCAAAGGATGTACGGAATCTCATTGTCAAAAGGTATCAAGGTATTAGATGTACTGTGAAACACAGTGAAGGCCATCATTAACAAGTGGAGAACACGAGCACCACAGTAACATTACTAATAACAAAAAGTCCCTGGAAACATTAAAGGAGCTGCAAGACATCTGTATTTCCTCTCTTTTTGGGCTTTGGGGTGACGTAGCTGGACTGAAGCTCTTTTTCTTATGCAAAAAACAAACAAACAAAGAAAGAAATTGCAATGTGACAAAATGTGCCGTGCTCTGATGGGACGGGTGGAACCTTTGGATGGAATTTTAAAAGATACATTTGCAACAAAAACAGGACCACTTATCATGCAAAGAACACCATATCCACGGTGAAGTAGAGTGCTGGCGGCGATATCATGTCATAGGGGTTTAGTTTGTGAGTCAAGGTAGAGATAATCATGAATATCTCCAAATACCAGTTTATGTCGGCAACCTTCAGGCCTCTGTTAAACAAATGAAGGTAAAGAAGAAAGTTCACCATGAACATGAGCCCAAAACAAAAGTAAAGAATAGTCATGGTCATCAATGTTTAAGAGATGAGGGGAAAATTCAATTCAGTTACATATCTCAATTCTTTTGTGTGGCAATTTCTTTATTACCAGACTGACTCTGAAATATATATTTTTAATTACCTTTGAATTTATATGTTTCCAGTTGTGCTGTTCCTGTATGATACTACATGTGGTGTGCGCTAAACTATTCACGCTGACGGGCAGCACAGCATCCTTTTTTTTTTTATTGTAATAAAATCTGAAAAAAATTTGCATCAGGGTATTTTATAAAATCACAAAATAAAGATGTGATATTTGATAAAATGATATTTATAAAAATCACAAAAGAAATCAAATCGGCACCTCGGTATTGCGATATTGTATCGTGTGGCCCCTGGGGATTCTCATCCCTGATGTTAAGGTAGAGCCCATAAAATCTATCACAAACCTTCGGAATGACTTGATTCCACCTTGCAGACTTGTTCAACCAGATTAATGTAGGTTTTTTCCTTATGATTTTTGTTTTTTCCTATAAAAATTCTATTTTCAGTTGAATTTTGTTGGTTGCTATTCGGTTAAAATCTGGCGCAAATGATCTTCACTTTAAAAAAAAAAAAAAAAAAAGATGGATACAAATTTTAATGGTAATCTAGGGTTGTGGAAAGACTTTTAGCTATCCGCTGTTGGGGAGAAAAAACTATTTTGAACCAGAAGTGTGTTGTATGTTCTCTGGGGCAACTCTTCAAGGTTCTATGTAGTCTATCATGTGTATATAGGGCCAAGAAAACAGCTCTTCTTCCCTTTGACTTGACTGCTCTTACATGAGTCAATCTTTTATTCTTTTTGAGAAACAAGGACTCACTATAGTAAATAATGTATTTCATATAACATGAAGGAAATCGCATGTCCTGCCAACATATCTGGGATGCTGGTATGTTAACAACCCACACTTAATGAGGGAACACATGTATGCATATTTCCCTGCAAGTGTATGTGGGTTGGTTTGTTTCTCCGATGCAGTCATGGTCTTGAATGTTTGAAGGGCTTCTCTGGCCCATTGCACTTCTCTGCCATGCTTCCATCACTTCTTTCAGAGAGAGGTGAGGCGGCTGCTACTGCTGCTGCTGCTGCACTAACCTGACCCGTCTCCTAGCAACAAGGCTGTTTGGTCCGGGACAGAGAAGTGGAAGCTGAGAGAGAGAACAGAGATGGAGAGTATGAAAGGAACGGAAAGGCTGCAATTATTCTGTGCCATTGGACAGAGCAGAGACCTGGAGGTGGAGAGCAGAACTGGAGGGAGGAAGAGAAAAGAGTGGGGGAGGTAGAGAAGGCTAGCAGAGGGGCTTATTTAGATACAGGCAGAGCAGTGAATGCATGACGAGGGGGAAGAGGATGATGAATTCCACTGGACTGTAACAGTATTTTTCTAACAACCCAAGCGACACAAAACTACTGTTCATCTTGGTTTTCTCTTGTTTTAAAAAAAAAAAATCTTTTTACAGCCACGCTTTTTTCTTTCTTTCAGACTTGCTAATCCTAGTGTGTTTTTGTGTATGACAGAGTAAAAGAGCAAGGTCAACTCTGAAGGGTGGCATAGTCCCTCATATTTTATTCATGCATACACCGAAGTGCCATAACCTTCCCAGAATGCCATTCGCTTACTGCCATGATTCTGTGCCACAATGGAAATGCTAATTGTGTGTGTGTGTGTGTGTGTTGGTGTGTCTGCCACATGGCAGGACAGCCTGGCTTTGCTTTCTCCTGGGTGCACTGACTTTGACAGTGAGGGGTATGTGGTGAATGTCCGATCTGCTCTGCCTTGAGGTGTAGCCCCTCTATGTGTATCCGTGTGCATGTGTGTGGTCTGCTGAGCAGGAAGGTACTCTGCTATACACCCCTCCCTCTCGTGTCTCACACTGGCTTGTGTGGAGGCCCTGCTGCTGTCATGCACACTAACATCCCAGGCTGCTGATATGCCCCGCAACCGTTAAGAGGAAAGGGGGCAGGGCAGCATCCTGCTCCAGTGGCATACGTCTAAAATACACACACACACACACACATCCGTCTGGCATCCATGCCCTATTTCCTGGAGGTATTATAGTGCATTGGACGCTAGTAGTGAGCATGTTGTGTAGGCTTATGCCACATGAGCCTAAGTCCAGTTTTGACTTGAGATTTTCCTACATGCAAATCTGCTAAATCAGGTGGAAACAGCAAAGACTGCTTAGTGATATTTTTTAATTTTCAGTCCAGAGGTGCAGTATTGATGATAGATTTTAAACCATAAAGTGGTAAGAGATTTTTTTTTTTTAGATTGATGCCAGGAGTAGGGACGAAAAAAAAAAGAAAAAAAAACCGAACTGCACTGTGGTTTAGATATCTCCAAGCAGCTGAATTTTGTTGGTCTTAACATTACATTGCATGTATGGCCTTTATTTCTTGTGAATATCTAGTGGTCCTGGAGCTCCAGTCTTGATTGAACACAAACAAGATGCCATTTCTCTGAAGCAGTGAAGAAGTAGACTAAGGATGCGCTTTAATAAAGCTTTGGTACCTTTTAATAAGCTACCAACCCCTAGAGGGATGGGGCGTCGTAACCCCGTCCCCTGATACATGATATATAATGATGATTTTAAATTACTGTTATAAACCATGAAAAAAGAAAAAAAAACCCTGCAGTGCTGAACCTAAAGTTACATTTTCGAGCAAAGAACTCCACAGACTTGTGACTTAAACCACCAGAAGCATCACACCACCACCACTACCACAACGTCAACAACAAAGTGAAATAAAGCGTAGCCCTCACACAGTGCCCCAGGCTGACAAAGGTGCCTTCAACCGTCAGCACCAAGCAGTGGAAAATGGCACAGTTTAAAAAAAGGTGTGAAAGGGAGAGATGGGAGGAGCTAAAGTGAAGAATGGAGAATAGCGACAGGTGTGCATGGGGTTTGGGGTGCATGAGGTTTGCATTGGGTTTCGTGGGGTGATGGGTCAACTCATGGGGTGAAACAAAAACATGTCCACGTAAGACAGAGTAAAGCACTATGCATGCGACCTGAGTACGAGTATTTCACTTGAACCTCATGAGGTCAGCAGTGGGAAACCTGGCAGTTGGCTTTTACATAATTATGTCCATTCTTTCATCGTATTCTTTCATCTACTACTTTAAATGTGCTATACACGGACTTAAGAGAAAAATGGTGATAGATTTTATTGCATTATTAACAAAGTTCCTACGTTGTTCTGGTTCCTTCTTTGTAGTGATTTGAAGAATGTTTGCTTTTTTTTATGTCTTTATAGTTTTTAAACAGGGATGTGCAAGCGCAAAGGTAATACAAAATTTCTTTTGTATTACAAAAATTCTTAACAAAACATAACTGAAGCATGATTTTACGTACAGTTTGCTTTTAAAGTTCATCTGAATATCTAGGAAAAAAATTTTTTGTCCTTTTTCACATGTTTGTGGTAGCTGTAAATAGACACATACATGCCCAACATTTAGTCTATGTTTAAACATTTTAATGCACCCTGAGCTGTAATTAACCTGGCTTGAACTGGATGCAAGTTGCATAAATTTGACCTGCATGCCAACAAACAAGTACCTGTAAAAAGATGTTAATGAAACTTTGACTGGAACTGGGTTCTAAAAAGAGAGGGGGCTGGTAGAGTAGTCAAAAAAATTACTCTAGGAAGAGTAATAGTGCAAAGTAAAAAAAGTATTCGGTGAAAAGAAAACTCAAGTACTGATTAACTGTTTCAATGGTAATGTCCGATTTATTTATTTTTTTTAGAAATTTTATATATACAGTACATACTGTCTATACATGTACTGTTTTGTTTTTTTTTTCCACCGTGTGCTGCCGGTTTGAGTGTGGTCATGTGACTTCATGTGGTTGTTACCGCGGCTGATTGGTCAAACGGAGTCATGTGATTATTGTTGCTGCGTCTGATTGGTGAAAAGGTTATGCAGTAGATCCACCGGCTGCATGTGTAGAATAAATGATTAGAAAAGTAACAAGTAATCGAGTGTAGCCGATTATAGCGGAGGAAAAGTAGCGTTTCTTTTTCACAAATCGACTCAAGTAAAAAGTATGGTGCAGTAAAACTATTCAATTTTTTTCAAAAAGTTACTCAAGTGAATGTAAATGTAACTCGTTACTACCCACCTCTGGTTCTATTAACAATAGTATAAGTACTATTGTTTAGAATTTTTTTGGATCTGATTTGGAGGATCTGGGATATGCCGCAGTTTCTCACCCTGATGTCTTAGGAACCACATTAGAATATGTGGACTCTACGCATGCATGTCCGTCTGGAACTACAACTGTATTTAGGTACTCTTTCAGTAGAGAAACACACTGTCTGGCAAAAAGTCAGATAATCTGTCAAATTATTTACCTGCATTAAAGAAGGAAAACAACTAGGAGACAAGGAGATTTGAAATTAGTTGAATTAGATTAAGAACTATGTAATATGTTAATAAAACCTGGAAAGATAATATTGAACAGTAATCTTTGTTAGAAGATTTTTTAAAAATGGATTTAAAATGGATTAATTTTTTTTTATATAATCGTGAAAGTACAGTAAGAGCATTTCCACTCATGCCATGTGACAAATTCACATAATTGGGACTAAACATTTGTATCGCCAAAAAAAAATAGCTTGTAATTGAAGCTAATAAGAAGTAAATGCTTTCATTAGCTAGGAATTCTAAAGTTAAACAAATTATAGGAAAAAATTAAATAAAGAAAAATGAGTAGGGCCTACTATACAAGCTTGTGGAAGCATTATGTTCTTGGGTAGATTCAGTTGGTCAGGTGTAGGCTCAGCAATATTATGTAGCAATAAATATAAAGTCACTAGATGACCTGAATGACCAGGGTGTCATCAGTGGATAATTTTATTTCCCCCTTCCCTGGTAGTTTGGGTATATTCCAGGACTCAAATTGTGGTTCTTTTCACAATCATTTTCACACAGGAAATCACCAAACAGATTTTTTGTCCAGGTAGTGTACATGCTAAGGGACTTTAAGAGCGGAAGTGGAAAATTCTGGTGAATAATACTGTAGTAAATACTAATTTTGGGTGTTCTGCTGGAACAGCACTAAATCCGTAGTGTTTTATTACTTGTACTGACTATTTGGTTTCTGTTATTGCTATGGCATATTAACATGTTATATTCTTCTGTATGTTGGTGAGTGCAACAGAGGGCACTGATAACAGCAGCTCTGAACGTTAACTAGTGAAATGTACTGCGTTATTAATAATTCAGGACATTTAATAATGTATAATAAATGCTTAATATAGTCCACATGATTAGTAAACATCTAGTAAAGCTGTTTTTGCACCATGCTGAATAGAAACAGGCGTCCCTTAACTCTTAACAAAATCTATCTGCACTATGAGAAATTCTTATAAAAATGTAACTGAAGCATCTCCATTAAGATATCATGATGTCTCATGTATGAAGATATCATGTACAATTTGCTTTTAATATTTGTTATTGTTTACAAATCTGAATGTCCATAATGTCCTTTTTCACAGGTTTATCTAAGCGATTACACTAATGAAACAAAAGTGTTGATCTGCCTAAATCAGTTCAAAGGCAATAGACAAATTCATGGCCAACACTGGGTCTATGAGTAAGACGTTTATGCACCCAGAGCTGTAAATAATCTGAACTGGATGCGAGTTGCATAAATTTGACCTTCATGCCAACGAACAAGTGCCAGTTGTTACTGGAATTATTATGTAATAAAGTAATTATTATTGTTGTGATTTTGAGGATCTGGGATGTGCAGCTGTTTCTCATCCTTTGGGAACCTCATTACGATATGTGAACTCCATGAACGATGAATATTTTAAATTGTCAAAGAAGTTGCAGGGATACCAACAAATGACACATTTGACATCCATTAATGGTTGGATTTCTCTCCAAACATAATTAACCGTAAAGGCATTCTTTTGTAATTTTCTTCACTTATCATTCCAAAAGTTGATAATATTTATTGGGCTTACAGTTTGTCAAGAAGATTGTTGGGGGGAAAAAAATTATGAATGTATCAGATTGTTGGGGGGAAAAAATGATGAATGTATCAGGAATGTGTCTGTGCTATAGAATGAGCTTAGTTACACCTGAGAATATAGCATGAGAATCTGCAAAGAGGCTGGAGACACTTCCAAGTCAAATGGTGACCATGGAGAATATTTCTGTTCTGTTCATAAAAGGAACTGAGCCAGTGCTCTGTGTAAGGGGAGACAATTCTCCCTGCATTGTACACCAGTTCAGTGGTGTTGTGCCAGGAGATCCCCACTACCCCAGCCAGAACTTGATAAATCGTTCCACTGGACCTTACTGCTAGATTTTGAATAAATAAAGAATAAATCCTATATAAAAAATCCAGTTCTAGAGTTCCTGTCTCTCTCCACAGCCAGTCTGTCTACCTGCATGTTTTTGGCCAGTGGGAGAGAATCAGAGACTACAGATGAAACCTGCAGAGAAAAAAAAGAAAAATGCAAAGCACTACATAGACAGCAGCCTGAGCTCAGGATCAAACCCTGGAACTGCTGTGAGGCAGCAACGCTACCTGCTGTGCCACCATGCTGCTCCGAGTCTGTTTTTTTTTTCTTCACCAGAATGATTTTAAACTACAGTATTTGATCATTTGTGTGACTTGGATCAGAGATCGTCCATCTGTGATGAACTAAAGTCTCGCGTCCATTAAGTGATCATGGGTGCGTGTCAAACTGTAAAGAGTAAAGAAAGTGTATGAATCCACCTTTTTCTGTGTGTTGCAGTGTGTGGACAGCGCTACCGGACAGGAGATCTCGTCTCTGAAGAGAGTTGCGGTGGTTGAGGATTTCTACAATATCATCTACGCCATGCATGTGGAGATCAGCTCTGACCCAGCCAAAGTGCCCAAACATGCCGGGCAGAAAAAAACGTATAAAGCGGTTAGTTAGTACATTACACAACCTTTATTCTCTGTTTTTCTGCCTTTGTCTGCGTCCTGTTTTTTTTCTCTTTACTTAGCAATTATGTTCTGCTCTACCTTTTTTTTTTCATCATTCTCATTTTCTGCCAATTTTCCCTTTTTCATGCATTCTTTTTTTTCTTTTTGACTGGCTTGATTGAATGTCATATCAGTGCCTGAGCTTCAGACCCTCAGCTGCTCCTTCTGATTGGCCTCTTTTTCTCTTGTCACTTGTTAAGATATTTCATTTTTTTTGCCCATTGTGATGGATGTTTGTCTGAACGAAAAAATCCCTGCAGCTCTTTTATAGCTGAAGCCGTCTGCTGCACTGCTGTTTTAGGGGTTTTGATAAGGAGTCTCAGCTTGTTAACGAAATCTACATCTGTGATTATTAATAATAATAATAATAATAATAATAATAATAATAATAAAAACATGTATATTGTACTGTACACTAACACGTCACATCACACTTTTTGTAAGAGATTAAGACATTCTTGCTTGTGTAATTCCATGGGCTATGTCCATATCATTTTAAACCCTCCTGTGATACTGCCCTCTGATGGTCAGATGGAGAACTGCATATAAGGCATGACCGAGCAGCCTCATCAACACCTCTTCAACACCTTTATGTTCCGTATCAACAGTGTTCTAACAGATGCTCAAATATAGTCTTGTTTGTTTCTGTTTCCTCTAATATATAATTGATGGAGATCTGTGTTTTCAACTCGAACACAAACAGCTGGCTGTGTTCCATTCTTGCCTGCCGGCTGTACAGCGATCCCAAGCCTGTTCTGGACTGGTGGTCTTGACATTAAGCCACCCTGCTGAGCGGGCCATCACTGCTGCATTATTCCAGTTCCCCAGTTATTGTATAGAGCAGCGTGTCAGGGTAACAGTGGCAGGGGAAATGGCTGCTTGGCTGCAGGAACTTGTATTCAGCAGGCATATATACACATATATTAGTGTTCGAGTCATGATTCATAAAAAACATTATACATACATACATACATACATACATTATATATAATGTGTGTATGTGTGTGTGTGTGTATGTGTGTGTATATACTGTATGTA
>JAQQZT010000015.1:13571346-13589446 GCA_030068275.1 Clarias platycephalus | reverse complement strand
TGTGTGTGTGTGTGTGTGTGTGTGTGTGTGTGTGTGTGTGTGTGTGTGTGTGTGTGTGTGTGTGTGTGTGTAGATTTGTGTGTGCCCTGATACCTTGCTATTTTGCAGCTGTCACACATTTCACTTTTCAGCACTCGCACCTAACCTAAAATTCCTCACACACACCTATAAGACAGTACAGATCACCGGTGGTCGTGTGCTCACTGTTGGTCTGCATGAGCAGACAGAATGAATCATGACTCTAACAGTGATTCCGAATGGCAGATGGAGGTAAAGAGATCCGGTATCCATGGTGTTGTGGATATGTTTGCGATCTGTTTTTGTAGGCTTCGGATCTGCCCTCAATCCCTCAACAGTGGAAAACGTTTTAATGATGTCAACGTGGCACATAAATACAGTGATTATGTGCAGTGCTGAAATGTTTCTAAAATTGGCTTGCAACTCCGAAACGAATCAATGCAGCAAAAAATAGAATCTCTCTTTGTTTCTATCTTAGATCGCAGAGACGTATGCGTTTCTACCTAGAGAAGCAGTGACCCGATTCCTGATGGGCTGTGGAGAGTGTCAGAAGAGGATGCACATCAGCCCGAGTGGAGCCGAGTGCAAGGGTACGACAACCCAAAGCTCACTGAAACATCCTTATACTAACTTTTTGAACATTCAACCACGTCATCATAATATCTAACATGAAATATGACCATGATTTGGACTTATTAAATTTTTTCTATTTAAAATTCTATACAGTTTTAGTATATTTGTGTGTATATTTTAGTATCTGAATGATTGGTGTTTATTATTATTATTATTATCATCATTTAAAACTAATCATCAGTAGTAGTAGAGGTAATAATAATAATGATAATAATAATAATAGTAAGACCAGTTTTGTCAAGTGCGTTTGCAAAACCCATCAAGCACCATGATGAAACTGGCTCTCATGAAGACGTTCCCAGGAAGGCAAGACCAAAACTTACCTGCTGCTACAGAGGAGGATTTCATTTAGAGTTACCAGCCTCAGAAATCACCATTTAACATCACCTCATATTAGAGCCGTTATGAAGGCTTTACAGAGTATACAGTAAGTAGCAGACGCATCTCAATATCAATTGGTCAAAAGAGATCATTGCATAGTTTGGATGCCTTCCACAATGTTTAACAATGTAGAAAGAAATAAAAACCAGGAATTACAAACTTTAGACTGGTGGTGTGTATTATTACAGTAGATAGATAAATAAAATGTACTTATTTTACAATATTATAGCTAAAGTTCGTTAAGTTAAGCCTTTAACATCAGTATATGTCACATATACATAACAGTACAGGTGGAATTTTATCTTATGAAATACGGAACATATCTAATTTTGCATATCTCAGCTTTGGTGACTGGGGTCAGAGTGCAGGGGTCAGAGTGCAGGTTCAGGTATGATATGGTGCCCCTGGAGCAGACAGGGTTAAGGGTCCTGTTCAGAGGCTCGCACTGACAGCCTGGCGGAGCTGGGGTGAACCAACGACCTTCTGATCAGTAACCCAGAACCTTTACCTGCTGACTTGGACATCTTTAATAGAATAGAAGAGAATAGATTTTTTGCAAAGCTAAATTGGAAATAAATCTTTTATTTATTAAATGTTCTAGTTTTCATTTTGTTAATCCTATTAACAGTTTAAATATATTATAATTTCAGCAATTTAGCTAAAAATGTATATAATACGTGTCAGCATAAGTTAAGATGAAAAATTTGATTCAATATTGTGCAGCGAATTAAACAAAAATAAAATGAGCCCCAATGCAGAGTACACGGCTGATTTCATTTTAATCAGCATAAACACGGAGGCATTTGACTAAGTGTAAATGCACGCTATTAAGATGTTTTCACGATGAACAATCCAGGTGCAAATGGGGTTTTCATGACACAACAGTGAGCGTATTCAACAGCCCGAAGTGAAATGTGCTGTAACCTCCACGGTAGGATGATATCCCCATGGTCACATAGGTCCAGGTTCTGCAGAGATGATTGGCAGTAAAGGGATCTGCAGTGCCAGAGAACATACTCCCCACCCCCATCCCCACCACTTTAGCTCTTGCTTTCTGTCCACCCCCCATCTCAATTCCTGAAGTTAACACATCCCGAACAGCTTGTCCCTTCCATCACATACGCCACACACTCTCGCAAGAAAACATTCATTAGGCTCTGATCACTGGAATGTCTTGTCCTCCCTGCATGCAGCAATTAGCCCAATTATGGCCCTTTTTATGAAAAAAAAAAAAAAAAAAACAGTAGGAAGATTTTGGATCAGGAAAGCAAAGAGGCAAAGAGTCCAGTGGGGGAGGAGCTGGATGGAGAGAGCCGGTCTAGAACACTGAAAGCAAAAAAGAACCATTATGAGCCAAGCATCCTCAGACCCATACTGGGGGTGAGATAAACACACACACACACAAACACCTCCAGGCTTGATCTGTCACAGGGTTCTGTGGCAGCATGAGAACAACATTGGGTGTCGCTCATAAAGCGAGTGCTAATTGGCTTCCTACCCCATGGGGGTCTCAAACCCCTCGCCATCCCCCCCCCCCCTTGCCCCTCTATTTAGCTCCAGCTACCCACGCAAAAGTTCAGCTCTAAATTATTAAATGTGATTAATTACTGTGCACACAGGCATTTTTTTTAATCGACTCAGAAAACTGATGCTGGTGTCAGTTCTTTCAGCTCTTGTATAATGCAGTCAGGATAATGTTTTCATATTGTATAGTATAGGTGTGATTTACATCAGAAAACAGGTACTGTACATGTTTATGTAATCAATGTTTCTAGAAGTGAATCTGTATACAGTGGATGGATGAGGTGAGTGGTCAGTACAACCCATTGTGCGCACCTAAGAGTGCTCACTGATTAATGTGTTTAGTGTTTTATGAGCTGGTAGTTATGAGTGTGTCTTGTTTGCGTGCTCAGTCACTCCTTCTATATCACGGAAATGATCAGGGCTCACAAGGTTCATGTCACACTTTCATCACATGCCACCGTTTTTGCCTCAAGACCTGATAAGACACGCCTATACAGAAAAAACCCCCCACATGTGCTTGAATTTTTTTAATGCATGAGAAATTTCGTCTTTGTTGTTACATGTCTCGTCTCGGGCATCATCAGGATCTTCATTACTGGCGCTGGTATTTGGGGCAGGGTAGTGCATTTAATTTGCATATGTATATACAGTTCACATGTGGGTTATTATAATTTTGGAATTGCAAATGAAAGTATTAATGGGACAAAGAGACCGGGCCATATGCGTGTGTGCGTGTAGCACGAAGGGCTTCATGTACTGTCCCCTAGTGGTGAGACAGAACCCGTTTGAACACACGACTGAGTGCAGCATGTACGCCAGAATAGTCCAATATTGTGTCACTCAATACAGAATATCAGCATCGTTATTATTTGATGTTTTGATGATGTTGCGATAAATGATCGATTGCAAGCACAGTGCCATTGTATCATTGGTTGAAACTCTTCTCATCAATGATGTCATTTCTACAGAAAACGACCGGCCTGCCTCACTGGTCCCTGACCTCATCGACTACAACATGCCTTTGACCACCACCTACCTGAAACAGATGAAACTGCAGTGTATTAACAACAACGAGCAGGTACACCTTTATACTCACACACTTTTTGTATTACTGCATGAACTTGTGCACAATTGGAGAAATCCAAGAATCATCAGTTCTTTAGTATATTAAGGAATCCCTTAATAGGAGTTTTTTTTTTTTTTTTTGATGATTAGGGAGGACGGTGTTAAGAATAACAACCACAATGAAAGTCTATCTAGTGAATTGTTGGACTAAACCTGTAATAGACTCTTGGGAGATAACAACATGGTCATGTTATGCATACAGTCTCGAAACTTTTGTTCAGTTGTGTTCTCTGTGTTTTTACCTATACACCAGTTGTTCAAATAAAATTTCCAGTTTAACTACTGTACATCTGAAAAAAGGGCATTCAAGTTAAACCGGGACTTATGAAGAAAATTTTCTCATTTTAAGATTTAATACACAAAGTCCTTTTTTTTTTTTTTTCAATTTCAATGATTATGGTTTTTACCTCATGAAAATAAAAAATCTAGTAACTCAAAAATATTAGAATAAAAAATTAATATTGTATTTGAAGTTAAGTACTGGGTATGGAGCAATTTTGACAATCACAGTCGTGTGAAGAGGAAGATGAGAAACACCTGACTCAACAATACTGCAGAGTAGCTGAAGCCTGCTATCAAAGCAACCTGGTCTTCTATTTTGCCAGGTTCGATTCTCGCCATTCGCCTGTGTGCGTCACGAGTTTTCATGGTCTCCTTGTGCTTGGTGGGTTTCTCTAGGCACTCCGGTTTCTTTCCACAGTTAAAGACATGCAAATTAGGCTAACTGGCGTTCCTAAATTGCCCATAGTATATGTATGTGTGTATGTGTGTGTGCCCTGCGATCGATTGGCACCCTGTCCAGGGTATATCCCATCTTGTGACCTAAGTCTCCTGGGATAGATTGCAGGCCCCCGCGACCCTGTATACAGGATTAAGCGGTATAGACGACGAGTGAGTTTTTTTTTTTTCTTTAAAAAAACAAAACAAAACAGTGTGAAACTCCTTTAAAAAATAAAGCATGTCCTCAATGTTAAAAAAAAATAATAATAATTTCAGGGTTTGCATTAAACATTTTTTACAGTTGGTCTTTCTTTGAGTAATGATTAATTTTGTACATTTGACCTTGAATTGCTTCTTCTATGAAATGGCATATATATCTGATATCACTGTCCTGACACTACTGAGCTTTAAGCTTTGCACAGCAAAAATTTCATTGCTGCTCATAACTTTCTGCCACATTTATGTATAGTTCTTAGGGATTCCTAAATATTTGAACATATATATTTTTTAAACACTTATTGGTGTGCATCTGTCGAACCCATGTCAATTCACTGTGGATGGGTGGTTTTGTGTGTGTGTGGGGGGGAAAAATGTCTTTCAGTAAATAGGAGGACCTGTAACTGCATTTTAATTTGTTCTCTGTGCAATATATATAGAATGAGAATTTTGATACCGTAGGTAAAATATTTAGAAGACACATTTGTCTTCACGTCCTCAGAGATAGAAAATTAATAGTAAATTCTTAGATATTGGGAGCGGTTATAATCCATGAACGAAGTGCACTTAGTGAGAAATTAAAATAGATCTTCTGGAAACCCTCAGACAAATCAGGTGGGGAAGGAAAGTAAGACCATTGTGGCAAAATGCAAACATGAAAGCATAGCGGCATAATTGTCTGAAATTATGGAAAACCAAGAATAAAAGCACGGAGGATGCACTCATCAAGGCTGGCTGGTTGGCATTGCAGGATGTGTGTGTGTCAATTCAATAAAGGAGGAAATGAGCAGCATCCTTCCTGCAGACTCCAGTTTGGGGGAGGTGGGGAGTGCAGGGAATTAAAGAGGGAGGGGTCGTTCATTTTCGTTTCTGGCCTCCCTTTCCAGTTAAGCCAAAGCAGACTCCTTTCTTTCTTACTCTGTCTCTTTTTGGTAGAGAATTAACAGAAGACATGATGAGATCAGAGTAGTTAAACTTGGAGGTAATAGTATAGCTGCTGCTCGAGCACCAGTACAATACAAGTTAAAACGAGATGCTCTCACTTGCACCCTGTTTCAACTTTCAAATGAGGGCTATCTGAAAAGGTTATGATTGAATCTAATTTCTAATTCCAAGTTTATTTGTACACGCTGACATTTGACATTTTAATCAGTATGTTGCTATTTATTCAGAATGGAAAAAGCATGTTCGTTTTAATGAAAGCTGCCAATTTATAATCCGGTTCCCAGAAGTAGCCTGCAGGTTTAGAGATCGCAAAAGCTGCATATGAGGTAATTTCATTTCCAACTTATGGTTGCTGTTAGAGATAGCCTACATAAGTCTTTATAAATCTAGTCAGACAGCAGTAGTAAGTACATTGGTAATTCTAGACACTCTACTTATAGTATATAGTATAGTCTTTAAAGGAGCAGCGACGATTTTTAAAAAAGAAACCAAATAATGATTAGAAGCATTTTGATAATACTTATTGTCATTTTTTAAATGCTCAGTAAACACTGAAAAATAAATGTAGGTCATTTTATTGTAACAACAATATTGAGCTTTATGAAGGGTTTTTATTTTATTTTATACTTGCTTTTGGATTATTCTTGGAAAGCTGCATTGATCCATTTTGCCTGTAGGTGGCAGATTTTACAAGCAGTTCTTTGACTTCTCAAGTCCAAATGTAGTCTGAAGGTGAAATAAATTTGGGCTTTAAAGCTAAATCATCTCACAACCATAAATATGCAAAGGTCAAAGTGTCTATACTTCTACTCAAGTTGTGTTTAAGTCCAGAACTCCCATAATGAATTGCTCTAAAAGCGTGGTTTGGGGATATAGTTTGAGAAAGTATTAAACATTTATTAAAATTTAAAGTGCCTCCTCGTTGACTTAAGATAAGGACGACAGGTCTCATCACTCGTGACACGGAATTACTTGACGTTCGTTATATATTTGTTTTTACATTTCTGTTATGGCGGTAGTCTTATGAGCTCTTGTTTAAATGAAGGCACTTAGTTTACATGAACTGTTTCTTCTTACTTGTTTTATAATTTGTCAGATTTTATGTTATTCATAGCCTGGCATTATAGTGATAAAGATATTGCAACTCTTTGCTGTACATAATTGCTTGATTACTTTTATTTTAATATCAGCTCTTAGGCCAGAAATGTAATCACACTTTCATTTTTGGGAATTGTTTGTCCTATCCAATAAATGACATGGTTCTTATTAGACATTCCTGAAAATGCAAGAGTAGTGTGAACTAGAGTGTTGTGAAAAAGTATTCGCGCTTCCTGATTTATTTTTATTATTTTTTTGCACATTTATCGCACTTAAATGACTAAGATTATTAGACAAGTTTTAATATTACACAAATATAACCCAAGTAAATGCAAAATGCAGTTTTAAATGATGATGCTATTTAAGGGAATAAGCTGTCCACCCTCGGCAGCACCAACTGTAATCAAGAATTTGCGATAATTGGCAGAGTCTTTCACATCACTGTGGAGAAATTTGAGCCCACTCTTCTTTGGAGAATTGTTTTAATTCAGCCACATTGGAGAGTTTTTAAGCATGAACAGCCTAAATTCAGTCAAGTCTGCACTTTGACTAGGCCATTCCTAAATCTTATTAAGGGGTGCCTGTCGGAACAGAGCCTTAAATTTAACTCTTTGGACAGAAATGTAATCACACTTTCACTTTTCATATTCAATAAATCAATTTCCTGAAAATGGTAGTACAGTTCAGTACAGTGTGATTTATTTTTTCTTTTTTTTTTTTTATGGTCACACTTAAATGATTTAGATAAAGCTAATTATAATATGAATCAAGGATAACTTAAGTAAATACAAAATGCCGGGGGGGGGGCAGTCTAAACCTACCTGGCCCTATGTGAAAAAGTAATTGCCCCCTTGAACCTAATAACTGCAATCAAGATAATTTGGGATAACTGGCAGTGAGAATTGTTTTAATTCAGCATCACTGGAGACGTTCCAAGCCTGAACAGCCTGTTTAAGGTCATCTCAATCAGATCCATGTCCGGACTTTGACTAGACCACTCCAAAACATAAAAGTTTTATTTATTTATTTTTGAAGCATTTCAATATTTTTATTTTTGAGGCATTCAGAGGTGGACTTGCTATCTGACAAATATGCAAAAAATACAAATTCAGGAAGGGGCAAATTCTTTTTCACTGCACTGTATAGAGAGGATCTTCATTATTATTATTATTATTATTATTATTATTATTATTATTATTATTATAGTAGCAGTGGAAGATGTGTCTTTTGGAATCGCAGTCTTGTGTGAATAAAAACTAGGTCAGGTTGGGTTGGAACTGGAGGTGAATCGGGAGCTGGACCGCACTGTAAACTCCAGCGTCCATAGCACGCGGTGTGACGTGTGTCCCGTAGCCCCGCCTCCTCGCTCGCGCTCTCTCTCGGTCGCGCTGCCTGCCTGCGTGCGTGTGAGGCTCGCGCGGCGGCTCTCGCTCCTCCAGCTGGATGTTGTGCTGAAATATTAAAGCGCAGGCGAGAGGCTCGGGCACGCGCTCCCAAAAACAAAGAGAGAGAGAGAGAGCTGTGACACGAATATTTATTTAAAAAAAATATATATATATATATAATCCGGAGCAGAAGTGCAGGTAAGTGACCGCTTCGACTCCGCGCTCCCTACATTAGCTTCTTATTTCTGCTGTAACTGTAAACCGCACATTTGTAGGCATTCGCTGAGCGTGCGTAATAAATCCTGCTCGGTTTAATAAAAGTAAAGAGGTTTAATAATAGTATTAATAATATTACGATTTTAACTCTCAGCCACGATTGTGTGTGTATATATAAATATAAATATCTGTTTTAGAGAAATTTCTGTTGATGGTGCATGTGGTGTCTGTCCTCCAGATCCTCCTGTATTTGATTATTGTAGGTTATTGATTAATGGAGCTCATTGCGGGAAGTGACACGTTGCTTTTACTCCCCTAAAAATCTGCAAAAACATTTATACTTTAAATATTTAATGTGAAAATGGCCATGCACATGACCAGCATCTTTTCCCAATGCATGTGAAGAAGGACGCTCATTAAAATGCATGGCGTCTCTTAGCGTTTATTGATTTTTCTTTTCTTTTTCTTTTTTTAAACGAGTTGCTCTTTGTTATTTTGCATCATGAAGGGTTTCCGCTAAACATCACTAGGTTTGCTGTGTAATTTCACCCTCTCGATTAATTTATTCGTTCTGCTTCCTGGAAGTCCTGGAGTAGTAACTTTTAGATTATTCATTTATGACAATATTTCAGAGTTCAAATCGCATGCATAATATAACAGCACTGCATTTAATTATTCTTTTTATTGCTGACAATAGTCCAAACTTTTGAAACTGTTTTCATTATCCTTTTTTTTTTTTTTTTTTTTAAACAAAGGTAAGGGAAATAACTCTAATTTGTTCACCATGTAAGTAGTCTTGCCTGGAGAATGAACATGAGAAGTTTAGTGATGTCGGCTTCAGATAGTCAGGCTGCCAGGTTGCTGTACATCTCAGCTTTATGTTATTACTGTATAACACACTAACCCAGGATTAGACTAAAATAAGTGATCTCTGGATTTTGTCTCAATATGACAACCTTTTTAAAAAAGAAAAAATTTTAGTGCAAAAGTTTCAGTGCATTGTATTGCTCATCTTCAACCCTAGTCCATGTTTAAGCATAATGTCTAAACCTGGTTTATTGTTAACATTTGTTTGTTTTCAAACTCTAGTCAGAGATGTTGAAAGTTTGAAACAGTTTTCTTAAGTGCTTAAGTGCACCTGAAATGCAAAGAATTCATAGAAACACATGCACATGTATATTTGTGTACATTTGTGACTGCTGTTCATTGCATTACATATAGAAATGAACGACACTGACATTAATGGCTCTACCGTAACGGTTTCAGCCGGTGAAGGGTTAAAAGCTTTAAAATGCTCTTTATATTGCACTGCCTTGTGCAGGAGCTTTACAAGGATAAAGCCTTCCAAAACATCACTTTCTTAACTCGAAGTCAAAATGCTGTCCAGAGGTCAGCGCTGTTATGGCCACTGTTCCTCTCTGTCTGTCGCTCTCTCTCGTTCTCTTTCCTTCTTTTACTATTGCTTGTTCGTTTGTTTAGTTATTCATTTATTCGTTCATTTATTCATTCATTCATTCAGTGATTCTCTTTCCGTTTTCTCTCCCTCTCTAACTATCTCCACTGCCGTTTTCTTTTGCTCACTCTCTCACACTGTCCCCTCTCTTCTCAATCTCTCCCCTGCTCCACCCTCTGTCTGTCCCTTCGCTCATTGTTCTTTGTCTTGTTCATCTGCATTCTAGTGAATGTTCCATTCTGCCTCTCGGAGGGCCTGTACCACCCTACGCTGTTCTCTACAAATTACTATAGAGCCTGGCATCAAATTCGGAGGCTTACACACATACACACATTTGGGATTTCTCCGAGCACTAAGAGCTTTTCTGAGTGGTCTAGCACAGCTTACTAATCAGATTTGAAAATATGTTTGCAGACTTAATTTTTTCCCTTGTGCTATCATGATTTGGCAGAGTTTAAATTGAAAATAGTGCTGTTCTCCTTCAGAGTCCTTCGTTATCCATGTTGCGTTATCATTTTAGTCGCTATAGAGTTGTCTAACAAAACTCCCCGAGCATCTCATCACTCTCTCTCTCTCTCTCTCTCTCTCTCTCTCTCTCTCTCTCTTTTTTTAATGGCATAGAAAGCCAGCATCTTTTAGTATCTGGTCCTGCAATGAGGCAAAGCATTTCCCACCATGCCATTTCCTGTATTTTTATGGCTTGTTTCTTTGCAGGCAAAATGCACAAGGATATGGGATGTGACGTACTGACTCCCTGTTGCCCTCCTGCTCTAATGAGTTGCTCTGCACTCAACTGGTCCTGCCTGAGGTGTATTTTGCTTAAAGCTCAGGCAGCGGAACACAGAATGTCCACATAGACCCTCTCAAGGTTATACGAGAGGATGCATAGCTTCTTCTCTCATTCTGAGGACTCCCTGTGACTGTACTGTGCTCTGTAATTCCCATTATTCCACGGCAGGGTCCTCACCTAGATTTAATCAGTGCTTAATTCGCATGATCACTGCAATATCAGCGTTAATTTAAGAGCAGTCGATGTTTCTCATAAGGACTCATAAGGTTTTGTCCTTGTTCTGCTAAGGTTTTTTCTCACTTCACTAATATTCATTATTGGTCTTGCTTTGAATAATGAACTTTTGCAAGTATGCAACTCTTATGCCTTTGTCTACCACTCTTGTCATTTGCACAAAAAAAAAAAAAAAGATATCATCAAAGCTGCTTTTGTCATAGCCACAATTAGACTAGACCAGATCAGACAGACAGGACGAAGCTCAGAAAGCAGAGGTCACACAGACCGACTTCTCTCTCTCCAAGAACAGCCATCGGAGGCAGAGGTCAGCAGCAGCAAGGTCGATCCACCACTGCTCTCCAATGACATGAATAAAGCCATTACTGTGGTCTGCTTTCTCAGGAAGCATTGGCTTTTCTTCCTCAAAGCATTTATTTATTTATTTTTTATACATTGTAGTCAGATTTCTTTGTGCATACTGCTCGGAAAAACAGCTCGATTGATCATCACGGTAGGAGAAATACCAACAGAATCATTTTGTATACCCATTTTTGTGTCATTTGTAACAATGTTTTGGTTTTTGTAAAAAGTAAAAAAAATTTTTCCCTGAAATGAAATTAGGATCTATTGTGAAAAAGAAGACATGAAAAACACTTGCCTGTAAACATCACAGCAGTGTTCTTTGCTTGGCAAAAGCGCCTATTTGTTTGATGTTCGCAAAAACCCAAATGCCTTTTTTGTATTTCTTTTGTCTCGTCACAGTTGGAATCTTGATCAGAGACTTGTTGCTTTCAGTTTTATCCATATAGAAAAAAAAAACAGTTTAGCATGCCTTTATCAGTTAAGAGTAACCAAACAAAGCTCACATTAACAGTTTTCACAAACACTATATAGCCAAAAGTATTCCCTCACCTGCCTTCACATGCAGATGAACTTGAGTAACATCCAATTCTGAATCTTTATATGGGAGAAAAACACAAGTTACTGAGCTTATACCGGCCTCATGCGCGCGCGCACACTCTCTCTCTCTCACACACACACACACACACACACACACACACACACACACACTGCAGCATTGCAACGTTCTCTGGGAATGTCTCTTATTTGCAATTAAACTTTACCTTTGCCTTACTGATGCGTCATTGCAGTATTGGCAGTTATAAGCTGTAGATACAGAACATTCTAGACAATTATTTAGATAAATAATATGAAGGATGGATGGATAGATAGATGGAGAGAGAGACTATATTGCCAAAAGTATTCGCTCACATGCCCTCACATGCATATAAACTTGAGTAACATCCACTTCTTAATCCATAAGGTTTAATATAATTTTGGCCCACCCCTTCTGGGAAGGTGTTTTTATTTTTATTTTTATTTTTTTTATTTTTTGGAATTTTCTACTGTTCTCCCAGAAGCGCATTTGTGGGTTCAGACACTGATGTTGAATGAGAAGCCCTGACTTATAGTTTCTGCTCTAATTCATCCCAAAGGTGTTCTATCGGGTTGAGGTCAGGACCCTGTGCAGGCTAGTCAAGTTCTTCCACACCATCATCCATGTCTTTATGGACCTTGCTTTGTGCACTGGTGTGCCATTCCCATCAATGCATCCTATAACCACTCTGGTGTGTTGTATAAATCTGGTTGTCCAGTTCCTCAGGTGAAGAATTGAGCAATGGAATGGGTGGGAACAACTGAGTTTATTGATCCTGGTGTGAGGAATGATGGTTAACACTAGTCATTCTTCAATCTGTCGTACTGGACTTTTCATGCACAACTAGTTCAGGGTTGACAAAATGCTTTAAAAAAGAAAAAAATACCCGGTCGGGCAGATACAGTAATGTTATAAATTTGTGTCTGCCGCTTAGTCTTTAGTAGACTACCTCAGGTGAAGATCATGCACAGTGCTGCTGTTTTTGAGAAATAAGTAATGGAGTAAAAGGGAAAGCAGCACTGTAGACAGTGTCTGGTTCCTACACACTGATGAACACATCAGAATCAGCCAGACCGCTATATGGCAATGGTAGTGATGTTTTCCTGGTACACTTTAGTGCCCCTGAGACTCATCTGAGTGGCACAGCGCATCTGAACATCCCTGCTGAAAAGGTTTACTTCTTTATGGCTATAGTTAACCTGCGATTGAATGGACACTTCCAGCATAATGCGCCCTGTCGCAAGATACACAACACTACCAGGTCCCGTTGCTTCAGTAGCCAGCAATTCCTTAGATATAGAACGTTTGATCATCCGCGGGGTGTGGTGAAAGCAGCTGTTTACAGGCTGTTTTCAGCAACAGTGGAACGCGATCAATTCCACGTGGAACCACTTTGTACAGTTCATGCCCATGAGATTTCAGGCTGGTGTAATCCAGTGATTAAATCGTTTATGCAATGGAATGATCTTTTGTCTGTCAGTTTTCGATTCAGATTCGATTCACACTTCTTAAAAAATACATTCGCACATTAAGCAGAGAGAAAATAGCCCACCGAGGAAATAATATGCACAAGACGGAAGGCGCTTGTTTTTCTATAAAAAGCTGTGATTCATCGTCAAGGAATTTAAGCGTTAGACCAGGCAACCTTTCTCAAACAATGTCAGACACAAGTTCAGAAAATCGAAAAGCTCAGTTGTGTGTAAATGCTGCACCGTTATTAAAAAAATAACTCTTTTTGCATAAAAAAAAAGTTGTAGTTTTTTTTTTTACAGTTGATCACTTGATTGATGAAGGACTGATAAGACTTGATTAAGAATCAGATAAACAAAAATTGCACAAAATTTTGGTTTGTCTTAAGATGAAATAGTCACTGAAATAGTCAATGACATTTAAACAACACGGTTTCCACAGCATTTCAATGTTTATTGATTATTTCAAAACCTGTAAGAGATATAGCTGCTCGAGACAAATTGCAAATTTCAAACAGTAAACATTAGTGCTATTAAATCGAATGGAAAATCCAAAGGCCCCAAAATAAAATCGGATCAACTGTCTACTGATGATTTATAGCACTAGGTGTAACGCATTACTAGGTAGGTGCATGCTTTGCTTTGAGAGAGAGAGAGTGTGTGTGCATGCGTGTGAGTATGTCTGAGAGAGACCGTGCAAGAGAGAGAGGATTTGAAAGAAAATGTGTGAGAAAGTGTGTGAGTGACCCAGAAAGAGTATTTGAGGATAAGTGTGTGTGTGTGCGAGAAATTGTGTGAGGGTGATTGTGTATAAGAGAATAGAGTGTGTACGTGCGGGTGTTTGAGAGAGAGTGAGAGTGAGTGAGTGAGTAGTGGACACGCACCATCAAGCTATCGATTCAGGGCTGTTATTTTGAGGAATACAGAGTGATGCTGTAGGATGTATATCGAAAGTTTGAACTCTAAGAGCTATTAGAAGTTGCTGTTATTGCTTGTTAACTTATCAGCTTCAACAAGTAAATTCGGTTTAGAGACCTTGCATTTTCAATACGTTAAGGTGGGCGAGGATTCATAAGTACGGCTGGCTGAAGTAAATCCCGTTATAAAAGCGAGGCCGAGACAGAATCAGGTGCACAGAACAAAAACCCAGTGTCCTCATACTGCACGGGTGCTTTGTTGCTGGAGATGAAAGCATGAAAGCGTTGCGGTCTGTGTTTTTCGGAGTGCAAGCAGAGTATTGCTGGGATCACAGAGCGGCAAGCTCTTGTCACACCTTTACAAAGAGAAACCTTGAGGCAAAGCAGCACATTCCTTCCTAAACATTTATAACACCTGATGATCATAGTGCATGCATAAATCCGTAGCGCACACACAAAGTATTTATTTTCATTAAGTTGCTGTCGGGAGCACGTCAGTGACGAGTAACCTGGTATATTGAATAACATAGAATGTTTCATTTAGAAATGCTTTACTGCTTCAAGTATATATACCGAGCTTTGGTGTCTATCTGTTGATATGCTGAGATCTATTTGTTTTTTTTCCTTGTGGTATTCATTGCTGTATAATTGATTGTAAGATTTTTATGTCTTTAGCAGCGCTCATGTTTCACTCCTAGAGATGTAAGGGTTCATGCATTAGTGAAATCATTGCATAAGAAATAAAACAATAATGCATCAAGTGCCTATAACGGTTATGATTTGCTAAGAAAGTAAACATGCTTAAATAATTCTGTGATGTGTCATGCTCGTCTGACTCCTAGCACATGAAGTCAGAAGCGGTCAGAAATGAAAATTATAGGAGAGATTGCAGGTAGCAGACGCTTGATAATTATTATTCTTTCATGTGATTTTGAGAGAGAAGAAAGCAGAGTCCAGTCAGTTCTGGGAAATGGTGCACTGCAGCCAAGACACTATTCATAGTCGTATAGGACTAAAATGCATCCTCAGCTATAAAGGATAAAAAAGCTGCAAGAAACTCTGATGAGCAGTTTACATTCTTTGTTTTACAGAGATGATGTTTGAATTATTTCTTAGGAAATACAAAGCTTTATTTTTCCACAGGAGTTATTAATGAAGTGGACACAAACAGTGAAAAAGCACAGAGACGCTTATAAAGCCATTGCCTAAACCAGATGCAAGAAATGTAAATATATTTCACTCCTCCTAACTAACCGGGGGCAGGCAGTGATGACTTTTTGTGTGCATGGACCTGCCAACAAAGTCATGTATGCCACATTACTTGTGATAAATGAATAAAGCCATTATAATGTAGAGTTTCAGGGTCATTGAAGCCAAACGGACTGGTTACATGGCACTTATAGGTCATTACAACTTGGTTCCAATTTTCAGCGCCCCACAAAGGTTTCATCAGCCTCAAGTGAGCCCTAAACAGGGACACTCTTCCATCCTGTAGCCCAGATCCTAAATGGCAACCACCACCACTAAAGGGTCCCTCGGTAATGGCTGGCAGCGGGGTAATTATGGCATTAAAAACATTGCCCGTTTCCCATTTGGCAGCACCATGGTTGTCACTTTATCTCAGGAATATCCCTCTTGGACAGAAGTGCAGTTGAAATGTACAGTAGCTCCCATAGTTTATGAATGAAGAGGACTACCCAGCAATGCATTTTTGTCTAGTCAAAGTCTACACTACAGTATGTCAGTAGATTTGAGTCCTGGTTCTATAAATCCCTCCACTGTTATCCTTCTCTTGCAACCACATGACGGGTTCATATTGGTGGTTTGGTGCAACCTTATTTTTTCCTATTGCCCCAGGACAGTCCCCATTGCTATTCACAGAGCTCTGATTTATTTTGCCTTGTTCTTGAAGCAGGTAATCAGCTGGTGAGTGGAACCCAAAACTCGAGGAGTATCCTTGTTTCAGAGAGATTGGTTCAGGCTCTAACTTGCTTTTCTATGTCTTGGGTCTGTTAGCAACTAGTTCCCCATAAATAGAGAGAGTCACCATCAGTTACTTACTTACTTACTTATTTACTTACTGTCTGGGGAGCATAGGGGGCATGTGCCGCTGACGTGAAACACTAAATGGAATTGAGGGTGTCCATTAGGTGCTTGGGTTTTTCTTCCACTTGCTCAGTCCTGACTTCACTATGCACTGTACAGAATATTGCAAAAAATGGTGGCAGTACGGTTGGCCGGGGAAAAGGCGGGAAAAAAGTAAAAAAAGAAAAAAACATTGGAATACTGTGGAGGAAAAATCTAAAACCATAAGATTAGTTAAAAATAACATTTTGCAGAAAATTACCTAAATACTAATGTGTAAAATACTGTTGATTTATGATCATTTATAATGAAATTAGGGGGAAAACTAATTTAACATAACATCTAGTACTTCAGACATTAACAGTAAAATAAATAATAAAACAGGTATTTTATCTGCAAACAGTTTCACTACAAGGCCATTTTTTGTTTAAAAAAAAGTTTGTAAAAGACCATTTACCTAATTAATTGCTTCTGTAAGCTCCACTTCAAAGTAATTTTTTATATGACTTACAATAGAATATTGTTTAAAGTACTATTGACATGAGTTCTCATATCAGGATCATCCCTGTCTGTATTAAAAAGAAAATACAGTGCAAATGATGCACACTGAACGCTACTTTCTTTGGCCGCGGCGGGAGTGTAATCCGCGTCGCCTTCTACTGGAGGGTAAATTTCACACCATTCCTAAGCTCCACCCCTCAAGCGTGCGCAGCATTTGTGAACAAAGCACGTGTGGTGCTGTACTTTTAACACTGGGTTGGCACATGAGCACGGGGCGTGGCTGTGTCATGGGTCGGGCCACCATCACAGCAGTAGATGACGTTTTCAGAATAAGTCGGTTACCGGCATGCCACAGGTCACCACTCCACTATATGAGGGGAAGTGTAACAAGAATATAGATGTTTATGTAAATGTTATACAATAACGTACAAAATTTTTAAAATTTTTGCTTGGCCAAGAGTGGAACACGTTAGCAATCAATAAATGATTAATGATTAATAATTAATGATAACCAGACATTGGTTAAAGTTCTAGCAGCATAATTCAGTGTTCTGATTTAATTGTCTATTTTTTTTTCTTCTAAAAACTTATTTAATTGAGATCAGCACATTGATTCCAGCCCCTCTCACAGCTCAACCCCTAACACACAGACCTGTCTGTGAATAGCCCAGCCCGTAGCGCACACACAAGTGAAGCGCTCGGTTTCTGTTGTTGGATGCTCAATTTGCTGAAAGTGTTTTGCACTGTGGGTATGTGTGGTTGTGAGACGGATTAATGATGTATTTAAACAAAACATGATTAAAAAGGTGCAAGCAGTGTTGAACTCTGGTGGTATACAAATTAATAGATATATGAGCGATGGAGAAATAGGTGCAAAACAAACCTAGCGGTTAATATTATTTGATCAGTTAAATTGAAAACATTATAAAAGCATTTGCTGTTTTTAGTCACTAACAGTTTTTATTGGTAAATAATAGCTAATGTAGCTAATGTCTGTAACACAAAATATGTTTGGGATGTCTAAATAAGGGAGACTACTTTCATTTTATAGTTAATGATTGTTTAGCCTTGTTTCTTTTTAATGAGTGACATGTAAATTACTATTTTTCTCAAATACAGGAATAGTCTGTAAAACAGCACTAATTAGTTACAACAATTACAGGAAAGGAAGTTTAAACAGTGTTTAAACTTTTTTTACAGGGTGTACAGTATGCTGGTAAGTACTGCTGGCAGGTCTATATTTTTCTCTATGATTGAAACAGGTCACCTGTTCCTATGGGTTTGGGTCCTCAGAATGAATCATGCAATGGCACTGCACCAGCTCCTAGTACATGTTTCTTGTATTCCTTTATCCAGAATCTGTTCTGATAATTCCGTGCATCATTTACCAGACTATTCAATTCAATTTTATTTTATTTGTATAGCGCTTTTAACAATTGTCATTGTCGCAAAGCAGCTTTACACAATCAAA